>PVJL010011361.1:0-43409 GCA_004026885.1 Lyroderma lyra | reverse complement strand
AAAAAAAAAAAAGTACATTTTCACTAGTAAACTAAATTCATAAAACAATTCAGGAAACTAAATTGTCAATTACTTCTAGGTGTAAGTTACTAAGTTAATAACCATTTTAATTATTTAGACATTAAGTAAATTAGTTTCCCATGGTAATTATTTGTCATTTTGCCATTGTTTTGTTTTGTATTTTTTCTCTTGGTTATCACACATTTCTTTGATCCAATATAGTTGAAAAAAACAAATGGATTGAAATGTACCTACTTGTACAGACTTGTAAATAAAAAGTTTAAATTTTAACTTAAAATTTCAAAAATAATTAAGATTTTCTACTCTGTAACTGATTCAGTGCATAACTCTAAAGACTACTTAATTCTACACCATGCTTCCTTTTTGTCTACTTTTAATGAAAAATACATGAAAATCTTTTTTATGTTTCTTACCTAGAAAATTTATGTATTTTTTTAAGTTCCTCATATAAGCGAGATCATGCAGTATTTGTCATTCTCTGTTTGACTTAGTTCACTTAACATAATGCCCTCAAGATCCATCCATGTTATTGCAAATGGCAAGATTTTTTTCTTTGTATGGCTTAATGATATTTCATAGTGTGTGTGTGTGTGTGTGTGTGTGTGTGTGTGTGTGTGATATTTTCTTTATCCATCTGTCAATAGAAACTTAGATTGTTTCTATGTCTTAGCTACTGTAAATGATACTGCAATAAACACTGGGGTACAGATATTTCTTTAGGACAGTGACTTCTTTGGATATATACCCAGAAGTGAGATTATGGGATCATATAGTAGTACTATTTTTAATTATTTGGGGAACCACCATACTTTCCATAATGGCTGTATGTTGTCCCCCAAATTCTCAGGTTTCTTTTATGTGACCTCTCCTTCCTATCCAAATAAATCCTCCTTTTGTTCTACAGAACACCCTACAAATACAAGAAAATCAATGTGTGTGCTTTCACCACACACACCTCCCTCTACCTCTTACCCTACAGACACGCACACATATACACCTATAGATAATATATACAAGGGCTGTTTGGAAGGAAGGTGGGGCAGAACCAGGATACATGTGCTGGAATGTTGACATTTAATTCCACCAGCAATTAAGTGAGAACCTACGTCTACAATTGCAGCCCTTTCCAAGCAAGTAAACTTCCACAGCTTGATTCTGCAGGTTGCTGTATCTGCCACTGGTATTCAACATTCAAAGTCACCTATATGCTTCCCTCCCTCCCCAAAATAAGAGGCCTAAAATGTCCTCTCCCATTCGACTTCCATTGTTTTTCTGTCTTTGCACAACACTACAAGCTCACTCAATTTTAAATTATCCATAAGGATAATTTGTCTAAATGTTACAATAAATGGGTTATCATTGGTTTATCTGCTAAGGACAAAAAGTGATATATTGTTCCTGATATAAAATATTGTATTAATACCAGAACATTCTAATGAAGCTTGTTAAAGAGATAAGTACTCTCATGATTAGGCAGGACTACTATCACCTAGCTATTAATTTAGGACCAATAAAGTGATCTTTCTAACACATAAACAATATAATTCATGCAAAGCCCTTAGTATAGTACCAGGTATACAGATTACTACAATAATTTTTCACTGTTGAAAACAGTATTTCTCATATAATTTTTGTATTCCTTAAATGCTTTTGATATATTCCTGTTAGCTTTTCTTTTTGCAATTGCCTATTTATGGGCTATGTCACCAGCTAGGTGGTAAACGCTCTCAGAGTGGAGACAAGGAAATCACCATTGTATCCTTAGAGCCTAGAATCTGTAAAGTACCAAGGAAAGTAACTTGTAAATATCTGACAACCAACTAAAAAAATAGAGTTAAATTTTATAAAAGTTTCCTGCTAAAGTAGGATGATGAGAACAGCCCTCAACTACTTATCTGGAAAGCTGGGGTTTTTAAAATATTTTTAAATTACAGTTGGCATTCAATATTATATTAGTTTCAGGTATAAAATATAGTGATTAGACATTTATATACCTTATAAAGTGATCATCCTGATAAGTGTAGTACTTATCGGACACCATACATAGTTACCATATTACTGACTATACTCCCTATACTGTGTTTTACATCTCTGTGACAATTTTTGTAACTGGCAACTTGCACTTCTTAATCCCTTTTACTTTTTTCACCTATCCTCCCCACCTCCCTCTCATGCAGTGACCATTGATTTGCTCTCTGTATCTATGAATTTGCTTCTATTTTGTTTGTTTACTTTGGTTTTTTACATTCTACATACAAGTGAAATCATGGTATTTTGTTTCATCTGTCTGACTTATTTTACTTAGCATAATAACCTCAAGGTCCATCCATGTAGTTCCAAATGTCAAGATTTTGATTCTTTTTATGGCTGAGGAATATTCCATTGTATATATGTGACACATCTTTTTTATTCATTCATCTATCAATGGACACATAGGTTGCTGGTATATCTTCGCTGCCATAAATAATGCTACAGTAACACAGGGGCACATACATCTTTCCAAATTACTGTTTAAATCTCAAACAACCTAAGCTTAAACCTAAAGGAACTATTAATAGAAAAAGAAGAAAAAACAAAGACCAAATTGAGTTAGAGGAAGGAAATAATAAAGATCAGAGTAGAAATAAACAAAATTTGATCTAAAAAAATAGGAAAAAAAGATCAATAAAATCAAGAGCTGCTTTCTTGAAAAGATAAACAAAATTAACAAACCTTTAGCCAGAACCATCAAGAAGAAAAGAGAGATAACCCAAATTAAATCAGAATTGAAAGAGAAGTGACTACTGACACCACAGAAATACAAAGGAGTATAAGAAAATACCAGGAACAATTATATGCCCCCCAAAACTGGACAACCTGGAAGAAATAAATAATTTCTAGAGATACATAATCTTCTAAGATTGAGTCAAGAACAAACAGAAAATCGGAACAGACTGATAACTCCTAACAAAATTGAATCAGTAATCAAAAGCTCCCCCAAAATAAGTCTGGATTTTTACCAAACACTCAAAGAAGACCCTTTTCTTACATTATATACAAAAATAAATGCAAAGTAGATTAGAGATTCAAATCAAAGACCTGACATCATTAATCTCCTAGAAGAAAAATAGGCAATAAACTCCAAAGAGGACATACAGATTGCCCGCGGCAGACACATGAAAAACCACTCAACACCACTAATCATCAGACAAATGTGTATCAAATCACAATGAGTTATCATCATCTCATACCTGTCTAAATGGCTGTTATCAATAAATCAACAAACAAATGTTGTTGAGGATGTAGAGAAAAGGGAACCTTTGTGCACTATTGGTGGAAATGTAAATTGGTGCAGCCACTGTCGAAAACAGTATGGTGGTTCCCCCCAAAATTAAAAGTGTAACTACCTTATGACTCAGCAATTACACCCCTGGATATTTATCTGGCAAGTTGAATTTTGATTTCACCTCTACCAATGATTTGTTGCACTGTCTTAGGCAACCCACATTTTATTGAAAAATAAGACTTCCCTACAAAGTTCCTAGGGTTGCTATGAGAATCACACATTGGATAAATGTGAAGATGCATGCCAAGGAGTCCATCAAAGAGTCACTTCCCCTCCTACAGATTCAATTTTCTTAGTTGAAGAATGGAAGGCAGTACCAGCTCTGACACTGTGTGAATCTGAGAAATCCCCAGACCAACTACACTAAAGAAGTTTTCAGATGAATGAAAAAAAAAAATTACATCAAATGGAACATACATTTGCTGGAAGCAAGAATTATTTTTTCCTCTCAGCTTTCATTAACTCCTCTTTCCAAATTATTATGTTTGCTCCAAAATTACCTCTCAGTGAGATCCCAGAGCCAATCACTGAAGGTTCCTAGAGGTCTCCAGACCACTCATTGCATCTCCTCAACTGGGATGCATCACTGCCTAAGCACCAGCTGCCCCACCACGTGAGTGCCCTGGCCAGGTCAGAGATGACCCCTGCAGCAAAGCAGGAAGCCTCAGCTACACACCAGCTTGGTTTTCCTATGCCAACAGCTCAACATTAGCTCAATTTTATTTCCTACAGAACATATAATAGACTCTTAGTTAACCAGCACCCATGGGGATTGGTAGATGCCAGATAAATGTACATAGACTCTCAGTTAATCAAAACTCAAGCAACCAGCAAAAAGCACAACTCAACCTGTTGCTTGAGAGTACTGGTTGCTTGAGGTCCAGCTAACAGAGAGTCTACTGTATATACCATGCACTGTGCTAAGCATTTTAGAACATTATAGAATTTTATATTTTGTAAAAGCCTTCAGGAGTAGATACCAATATCTTTGTTTTACAGAATATAACAAGGGCCATAATAAATGCTACATAAGTGCTTACCAAGTACATGAGCAATGGGGTACAGTGCCATGAAGAATACTGACACCTGGAGGGGATACACAACTAGCCCAAACTCACACACTAGTGAGAACAATGCTCAGCCACAAACCAGTGCCATCCAACTGTATCTGCCTTTGTGCTAGACTAAATTATAATGTTGTCCACTCTTGGCACTGATTTTAAATTGAAGTTTTCTCCCATGTACACATTTTGACTAAGTAGTTTCCAGAGCTGACAACGCTGGTCCAGTATCTCATGTGCTGCTCCTCTGTCTAATGATGAGAGAGGAATCCAATCATCTGGCAAGTCATTCTGGTCATTTCTGCTTTATTTTTTCATCTGTTTTTTCTCCTGACTGAGAACACTCATCTGAATTCATTGATTTTAACTCCTGTTTTAATGACCTCCTACTATTTTTAGACTATGTGAAGTGGAATGTGTATCACTGAAGTCCACCATCGGGCCCCTCATAGCCAGACTCTGGTCCCTTCCATCGTAGGCCCATATGGAAGAAGAACATAAACTGCACTAGCAATGGCAAAATGAAGATGAACTCAGAGTGTTCATGTCCCAATTCTGCTGTTGCTCCAACCTGCCTTCCTGGCCCTCAACTTGCTCACCTGTTATTGAAGAGGTCAGGTTTAATGATCTCAAGGTCACTTCCAGCTCTAAAATCCTATGAAAACACTGCCTGAAATACATATTTCCTAATGATCCAAACTATCACAGTAGCCTTTCAAAGTACTAAACAATAAATCATGCATTAGCTGATCGCCAGTGTCAGTACCAATGTCAGTGTTCAGACCGCTATTTTAATCACCCTCAAAGGTGGTCCTTAACCATCCAATAAATTCAATATATCTTGCATTTGTCCTCCCCTCTATTTCCTAAGCTCTAGACTATTTAACAGTCCCAGAATTTCTTTTTTTTTTTTTTTTTTTTTTTGCTTTTTGGTATGTGGGTAGCTCCCTGACTGGGAATCGAACCCAGGCCGCAGCGCTGACAGCGCCAACGCCGAAGCCTTAAGCCACTACACCATCAGGGAACTCCCCCAGAATTTCTACTATGAGACTTAAGTGAACTCATCCCAAACTAAGAGGCACTACTAAATTCAACACTTTCATATTTAGAGTTGAAGACCTAAAGGGAAATGCATTACTTTTAGGTCAGCATGTGGGTATCAGAGACATATGCTCTACATCTGTTCACTAATTCATTCTGAACATTGTTTCCACATACCTTCAAATCTGATTTTGGGCCTTGGGTTCTGTAATAATTAAATCATGCTCCTGCTTGGAAAGCTGGCTCATCTATTTCAAAATCAATCAAGGGCAAGCAAATTGGAGAATCTAACAAAGATGGAATAAGAGATGGTAAAGCCTACCTCTTAATGCATCACTGGCTTTCATATTAAATACAGAATGTTAAAAAAAATTTTAAGTATCCTTGATTTATATAAATCCTGGTGAGAATACAGTTTCTTTCTTGAGTATTCCAGATATAACTCCCTGGGACAATTGCTCCTTGTCAAAGTTCACTCTAACAAAAGTCTTCCAATATCAGGACTTAAAGAGCTACAGTGACTTCCCCAATAATTTTTAAAAATTTAAGCTAAGTGCTAAGGAAAGTTTAAATATCCATGAAATTCTTCTCAAATATTCTCTTTCCAATTGTTTCCAGTTACCATCCTTTAACAACATTATTGTCTACTTCAGAATTTAAGGATCAGGAAGAACTTGGGCTTTCTCAGATAAAATTCTAGAGCTTTAAAAAACTCAGAAGCATTGAGTAAAGGATATATTTCCAAGACATCCAAAGTTTTGCATCAGTATAATGTAGAGGGAAATTCTTCTCGGTGTTCCTTCAGAATGGGCCTGTGAGGGCCAGGATCTACATGCGTCACGGTGACATCAGTGAATGCAGCTCTCCTATTTGCAACAGGAGGTGTGTCGTGCTCCACCTTTTAACTCTCACAGCACAGCACCTGGCATACAGTAATGCTCTGGAACTATTTGCTGCATGAATAGAATCTTAACATTCAAGCAGAAAGGCAAGAAAATAAATCTAAGACATTTCAGATCCAAACTTTTCTATTAAAAAAAATCAGAAAATCCAAGGAATGAGAACACTTTCAAAAGCAATGAGTAGAAATTACGGTCGTTTTCTAAGTAGTATTACGAATTTATATAATTGTCTCAACTTGTGCCTATGGTAGAGAGATGTGTATATAAGAGACATTTTCCAAAAGGAGGATCCATGTATTTTATTTATCCAGGAACACACACCTACTCATTTATAGACTCAGAAAAAAGCTCATTTAGTTCAAGATTTATGCTGAAATCGCAGCTGTGCATTCTTATTTTTCATTAAAATTTTAGCCCATCATCTTTGATGTTTTGTTTTTCTCTTACAAAGTAAGTTTTCAATCACTTACAAATTGTCAGAAGTATTTATTTAAAAGCTAGAAAATGCATAAAAATGAAAGACAGTGGTAGAGAAAATATAATTTGTAATATGATAAAAAGTGTCCTTGGAAATATGAAGTATCAAATAAATGTAAGCTGATAGAGCATTAAACAGGCCCTTTTTTCTGTTTATAAAATGTAATTAAAGGTTTTTCTCTGATTTAATATTCAAAATAATGAATGTTCATATTAAAATATGGAGAGGTTTTTTGCAGTGTGGCTGTATGCAATGTACTGTGTATGTGCGTGCGTGCGTACATGTGTGTGTGTGTGTGTGTGTGTGCGCGCGCGCGCGCACGTATGGTGTTCTAAATTAAGAGCTGGTTCTGAGGCAACCTTGGTTTTTTTGATCAATACGACAAAGCTCCAAAGGCATCCCTAGGATAAAGGACAAAGGAACCTTTTTAAGCATCACAAATAGCTTATTACAAGGACAAAAAAGCAGCAAGAACAGACACACTTACACACATGTATACTAGGTGACGTGCAAGACCCAATTTTTTATGGATCAAATAGATAAAAATCTCATTGGGTGTAAAGATCCTATTCTCAGCATCAATGGGACACCAAGTAAGGGTACAACTCTGTGCTGCAAAGATGTCAGATCTTCATTCATGGTGTTCCAATTGGATTTTCTTTGAACATGTGCCCTTTCAAGTGAAATTAATCAATCTCTTTATCACTCTCACTGCATCCAGAACCGTAATCATTACCCAACCGCTGGGGGGAAAAATGAGACCACTAATCACACAGGGAGTAGAGCTTAATGTTCAGATCAGGACAGTTTTTATTAAGCTCTAAATTAAAAAATAATTTGTCATGACCAGCCATTGAAGACATACTATGTGCAGGAAGCTGCAATCCCAAAGCTGCCAGCTAAGTACCTACAGTATATTATCAACATGTTAACAACTATAGGATTTATATGTTGTTTAAATTATTCAGTGATTGGATTTTAATCCTAATTTACAATACTCAACATGTAATATTCTCTTAGGAATGTCAGAATTCATCAGATTCTCTGAACTTAATATAAATGCTGATTAAGTATCAAACCCATGAATGTCTAGTTATTCATAATCCTTCAATTTCCCACTAGCAATTTTAGGAACCCCACTTACAATTGTAACATAAACCCACCGAAATGCAATGAACAAAATTCTCACTTACTTATTACTTTTTGAACTTTTTAAAACCTCCCACTATTTTCAGACAGTAAAAATAGCTGTGCTTCCGTGGAAACTATAGGAATGTTCTTATATAAAACCGATTTATGTTAATTAAAATACACTGCTCAATAGACTTATCTTATAAAACTGGACATGTGTTCCCAGAAGAAAAATTACAGTGTCAAAATACAGTTTTAAAATCACATTTAAGGATGCAATAAACATCTTTATGTCATATAGTTGATTGATCAATAGTAGTTGAAGTATATAATAATACACAATAATGATAAATATTAATATTAAAATGAAAACAAGACATTTAACTCCCAAGAGGTTAGAATTATAGTGCACTACACATAGACTTCCAGATTGATCTTCAAATAGTTTTAAGAAACAGAATAACAATAGCTCTTTTCCATTCAAATCAGGTATTCTCAACAATATAAGCAAAAATATATTAATCAGGTTCTGCTATGTCTTAATAGTCTATTTAACTAAGGATATTTTTCTTAACATTGTTCATTGCTACTTTAAATGATATTTGTTACACTGATTTGTTTGTTACAAAAAAGAGTTTTGACATGACAAGGCACCTGGAGACGCCCTCTGGACATGAGAGAGGGCACTGATCATCATAAGGCTCACTATCCCCACTATTACATCCCAAGTGAATTTTAACACACTACTATCTTCTTTTAGGTAGGAAGTACTGACTGTAAGCAAATTTTACCCTATATTTAATATTTAGAAAATCCAGGAAATTCTACATAACTCACTATTATCATTACTTTTATTTTTTTTTAATTCATTTTTATTGTTAGACTTATTGGGGTGACATCTGTTAGCAAGGATTACACAGGTTTCAGGCATACAGTTCTACAGTGCATTGTCAACTTGATGTATAATAAGTTCACCACCCAATGTGACTTCTCTTTCCATGACCTTATATTTAGCTTCCCCCCTCCTCTCCCACCCCCTCCCCTTTCTCCCCTCCCTAACCCACTCGTCCCCAAATAAATATTAAACTATTGATTGTGTCCATGGGGTATTTGTTTGTTCATTTCTTTTTTTCTTTGCTTTCAGTTTTATATTCCGCATATGAGTGAAATCATGCAGTTCTTTGTTTTTTCTGTCTGGCTTATTTCACTTAGCAAGAAGCTGTGGTACATATACATAATGGAATATTACTCAACCGCAAGAAAAGATGAAATATTGCCATTTGCAACAAAATGGATGGACCTGGAGATCATCATCATCATCATATCATTACTTTTAAATGAGGGAGTAGCTTAATTACAGAATAGTAAGCTTAATAACCAACCATGGCAAGATACAACATCTATATAAGGAATCCACTGAATCCTCTTTTACTACCAGGGGATAATCTTAAAATGAAATTAAAAGAACAACTCCATTGAAAATGAGTAATACTTACTAATAAATTTAACAAAAGTCTTGCACACTGAAAATTATAAAATATTACTAGGAGAAAAAGAAACGAGATATATTCTATGTTTATGAAGGGGAACATTCAATATTGTTAAGATGGCAATTATTTCAAAGCTTTCAAAGAGGTAAACAAAAGACCTTTGCATAATGAAAATTCAAGTAGCAAAAGGGTACGGGGCTAGTCTGGGGTCCATCGCTTAATATCTATGCCATTTAAACTCAGTTTCATCCTTTGTTGGATAAATTGAGATCTTGCCTATGACACCCCAGACTGTTGTGAGGGCTGTGAAAGACAAATAAAATAATGCATTAAAATATAATTTTTTTTTACATTATTGCTGAATATAAAAGTGTCACTTGCATCCTTGTTTTTCTCATTTCAAGTCTGAAGATGGAAGAAGTCAATTATATGACCCATCTGAGTTTAGAGCCATGTGTGGCCAAACAGGCCACAATTTCTGTACTCAAGAAAACTTTGAGACTGCATCCTGCCTGGCAATTACTTTGGATAGAATCCTATGGTTCTTTGAAAACAATAATACAAGAATATTATAAATGGAAATGTCAGTGGAAAATATTAGCGGTCCAATATTGAACCAGCTAAGGTACTTCAAGAATAGTAGTAGAAATAAGCAATGAAATGAAAATTTTAAAAAACTTATTTTAGAAAATAAACTTTAAAGTGAAGAAATAAAATATCAAATGACCTTTTCAGATAAATGATATTTATTATACATAATAAATGTTTATATATCCAGACTGAATTATATTCTACAGGTCAGGAGGTGGGAAGAACAGAGAATAAGTCTCTTAAAGTACCATCCCTTTTATAACAATAAAAAAGCAGCATTAATCAAATACTTAATATAACTTTGATCATGTAATAGTTACCTTAAATATGGAAAATGTACTTTGAGGATGCACTGTGTAATATGAACTGTGTTTCACATAGATGTTCTCATTTATTTCCATTTTACTGATGAGAAGGCAAAGTCATAAAGCTGACGTCACACACAGCTTCACTGAACACTCCAACAGTCTGACTTGGTGTCTGTGCTCTGAACTACTCCATTACCCTGCCTAGCACATACTGTCAGCATCTTCATTGCTTACAGGTTCTCTAAAAATATAGCTATGTAATTAGCCTCAGATGGGTTTCTAAAAGAAATTTAAAATGCAGCCACTTGTTTTCAACACAGTGCACATACTAGCAACAAAAATCTTTGAGCAGCTGCATCCAATTAAAAAATTATTAACCCTGAGGAAAAACATACACCCCACCAAAAAATTCATATCCATATGTCATTCTTACCATTTCTTATATTACTTTTGTGGTGAAGTGTATCCACGAATGAAATCCATCACTGGGTGATAAAACTACCCATTTCCACAACAGCTTATTATTTTCCTCTTTGGGGGCAAAAATGATCAATGTAAAGGGGTAATAGTATTTCAGATTCCCTACGCTAACAATAATTTGGTTACCATAGCAACTCTAAAAAGAAAGAAAAAGATGAGATGGTTAATTCATATTTCTATTTTTGCCAAGAACGTAAGCTGTAACATAGTGTTAAAGAAAGTAGTAAATATAAATGGTGTTAAAAGTACAGTTTAAATTTTTTCTTCACTTGAATTTCAAACATTATCTGTGGCACTAATGTCTATACTACAGATGTCATCTGTAGCTGTAAAGTTTAGAGAACTTTGTAGAAATATGAAAATAATTGTATGAACTGAGCTACCATAATCAATACACAAAAAATGTTGTTGTTTTTTCTTATCTGGTTACAATCAAGATGGTGCTTTATGGTCCCTGAAGTCATGATTGTGAAGATGTTTATAAAGTAAGCTTTTATGTTTGCTCTATGAATTAATAATATTGTCTTTAATTCTTATTTCAATCCCACTTTGATAGGTCTGACTTGTTTTTTATCTTTGACTTTTATACTTATTTGCACAAAATTTTATACAGGGTCTGGCAGAAGTAACACTGAACCCTATATGTAAATATCTCACATGAGATGGACAGTAATTTGAATATTTCACCTAAAATGTCACCTAAAGTATGCCCGAGTGTGATATTGTTATGCTACAGAATTACATGCTTATGATTTTGTAATAAAGATTTGGTATAGATTACCAGCTCATAATAAGGGGCATTATTTGTGCCGGACCCTGTATTAATTTTAGTTAACAATAATTCAAACTTAAGTAACATATCAAAATTCTGCCACAGAAAAAGAAGCGGAAAGGAGATATTTCCAAGTGGTCATAAAGGAATTTCTCCACTGATGTTCTGACCACCAAGGAGAAATCATTCTCATATCAATTACCAATCCAATAGCTCAGTCTGACCCCAATCATATAGAACCAGTGAACATTTGAATTAGATTTTAAGAATTTTATCCTGGTCTACATTTTTTTTTTAAATCTGGGCAATGTTTGGATACCAGCTAATTTTATTATGGACAGAATTTATAGCACATGCTCAAAGAAAACAACTGAGTCAATCACCACAAAATTAACATACGTATTTCAACATCCTTTTTATTCCAGAATAAACAGTCTGTAGTAGAAGTGTCAGAAAAGTAAGACAACGCTGAGAAGGTTTGGGACGTACGGACCCTAGGAAGGAGTAAGGCTTGTGGCTTGAAATGGGGAATTAAAAGTCTATAAATGGAATTAACCCCTCATATCCCTTCCTCAATCTCTGCAGGAAAACAGCCAGAAAAATCCAATTCCTCAGAAGACATTCTTGAATAAAGCAAACAAATTGGAAGGGTTGGAAGATGAAGGATAACAAAAATTTTAGAAAATAGAATGAAAATATAAACAAAAGAAAAAATACAGAAATAGCTAAAAATTGAAGATCAGTTAATGAGGTGAAACATCTGTGTAAGAAATTTCAGAAGAGACAGAGATATTAGAAGGGGGAAAGCATAGGAAAAAATCAATCTCAGAACTGTAGGACATGAGCAGAGAGATAGAAATGTCCTCCTAATGTCCAGCATCATAAAGCAGAAAGGATTTATCACAAAGTACCCAGCCATGTAATATGAAAAATAGAGATATTTATGGCTAGAATTTTTCCAGACAGTCTTTGTATATTATCATGAAATTTCAGAACTTCATGGATAAGTGCCCAGAAAGAGGACAACAAACAGGTCACGTACAAGAGACGAGATCAGAGTAACGTAAAACTGTTTAGTAAAAACACTGGAGTCTGGAGTACAAACTTCAAAACCTTCAAAATTCTGAAAGAAAAGTGCTTTTTAACCTTGAACTCCACATCGAAGCTATCAGCCAAGTGTATGACAAGCACAGAGATGTGAAAAATTACTTCCAATGTACCCTATTTTAGAAGATCTAGAAGACAAGTTGAGCAATTACAGAAAATAAAGCAAGAGGGTTCAAGATGAGGAAATGAAGAGAGCTTCCAGTGATGACAACTATGCATCAGTCCAGACTGAATCAAGAGAACAGGAACTGTGGAGAGATCTCCCAAGGAAAAAGCATGTACAGTATTTGGAACAGTGCTTGAGTATCTTTTTTAAAAAATTAAAGATTGTTATGGAGCATCAGGGGAAAAGCAGCTATAGACTCAAAGAAGGTGAAGACGAGATCTGGCGTGTTCAGGGGGGTATGGCTGTAGACTCAAAGAAGGTGAAGGAAAAGAAAAAATGAGATGATTTTTTTTTATTTCTGTGTAAAACAAAAAGCTGAAAAGAAAGGATGAGGAAGCATAGTACCCTGCTTGGCTCAGCAGAGAACAATAACTATATAGCTATAATAATATAAGCACTGCTCACTGATTTAAATACGTTGATGTAACTGTACTTGAAAAGAGGCGGTAAAAAAGAAAAGTGTTAGGGAGATGAGAGATAAATCCTCAACGAACATAACATAAAACCAATAGGAAATAATCAATACTAATAAATCAAGAAATATTCATAATGAGCATATCACTCAGAAATACGGAGATGAACATGTGAATAATCAGCAAAAGCATCTGCAACTGGCTGCCTCTGTGGAAACAAAGTGGCGGTGACTTGCCCCTGCAATATCTCATCATAATGACGGCGCTGAGAGTTCAATTTCTAACTCTGTATACCTGTACCCTTTTATCTTAAAAAATGTTCAACAACGTCTTCTGCAGAGATCAGAAATGGTACAGGAACCAAGCAGTAAGGAAATGTGGATGATTTTCTGATTTTCGTATGTTCTGATTTATAAATCTGACTTTGGTCTTCGTTCATCTCTCCTGAATATTTATTTCAAGTTCTAAAATAACAGGGATCATACTTTCTTTTTCTTCAGAACCATCACTTTTCCACCCTCCTTAATACATACACACAAACACGCACACACACCACACAAAAAAAAAGTGCCCATCATTCTACCAGTATTTAATGCAATAGTCATTTACGTGCTGGGTACGTGGAATTGATCAGTGACTAAAATCGGCAATTATCCCTGTTCTCGGGGAGTGTACATTATAGTAGTATTATTTAGGTGGGAAAATAACCACAGTAATTTATTTTATATTATTTAGGTAATAATAGGCTTTTTGTGACTTATTGGAGACATATTAAAATAGTATTTGTTGGGGGTTCCCTGGTGGTATAGTGGCTAGGGGTTGGCGCTCTCAATGCCACAGCCTGGGTTTGATTCCCAGCCAGGGAACTATCCCAAAACTAAACTAAAATAAAATAAAATAGTACTCATGATCACTATGAAAAAACAAATTAGAATTTTTAGCAGTGAATCTCATGCCCTATATGCCTATGCCTTTGAATACCACAGAAATAACACAAATGAGAATTTATTATACAAGTCTCTAAGATAAATTAATATCCATAGAAATAATTTAAGTGATTTTAATGTAATAAAATTTCCAGAAGAAATATTTCATAGACTTCTAGCACATATTCGAAAAAATTAGTTCTCTCCTAAGAACATTTTATTTTCTCCATGATTCCTAAACTTAAAATATACATGTATGCAATATATAAATTTTTCCTCATAATACTTTCAACAATGAAAACATTATAATTTAAGCTATAATTAAATGTTAACCTATATAAGATCATTCTTCCTTAATTTAATTTCATTTTTACAATCTCTTTTCTTTTTTCTTCCAAAAAGATTAATTCTAACTTATCTACTTAGGTCTCAGAGCATGTCATTATTCTTACTCTTTTTAGTCATTGAGGAGCTAATAAAATTAAAACTTTTTAAGAGTCTGTCAAATAGAAATAGTTTTAGACCTAAAGAGTCAGTCAAATTACTTATGACCATTTATTAATAGTCTATATAGCTATTAAACTCATCTCTCTTTTTTTTGGCTAAAAAAGAAAAATGTGCAAAAACTGCATAACAAAAAAGCAAGTATATTTCAAACATCAAATTATTATATAATGACAAAAATAATAGCTAACATTTCAATATATTATTTCACTTAATTTTCAAAACAGTCCTTTGAAGTATTTATTATCCTCATCTGCAAAAGGAGAAATAGAGCTCAGAGAGGTTAAATAACTTTCTCTTCTTTAGAGACAAGATTTGAAGGTGAGTCTGACTGAACAAGGCTAGATCTTTCTAGTATATGCTTAGTATAATTTAGTATATTCTAGTATACTTTCTAGTATATCTCTTAGGATGACATATAAGGCTATTAAAAGAAAATCTCACAAAGATACACATATTTCTTTCAGACCTTATTATTCATAGTAAAATTTATTTTCCAGGCTTTTTTAGGAACTCACTTGCAAACGTAATTTGGAGTGATGAAAATGTTCTACAACTCAGTAGTGGTGATGTTTCCACCACACTGTGAATACTAAGTATCATTGGATTGTATGCTTTAGAATGGTTAACATGGTAAAGCTTATGTTATGTATATTTTACCACAATAATTTTTTAAATGTCCTTTGGCCCAAATGAAGTACATTAGAAGTTGCTTCACTTCTAAGGCTACAGATTTAAATTCTACATCTTTGCTAGTGACTTCCAAATTTAGATCTCCAGCAAAGACCTTCCTCTTGAATTCACAGATGCACATATCCAACTTCCTGGTCAACATCTCCACATGAATTTCCAACTGGCTCAAAACTTCAACAAGTCCAACACCAAGTTCCTCATAGTCCCTTCACACCAGCTTCTACACAGTCAGCCCATAATGAAAGAAAACTCCATTTTCCTTGTGGCTCAGAGCAAAGCCTCAGTATCACTCTTACATCTCTCTCTTCTGATGGCTTCACCTTAAATCAAGGTTTCTCAATCTAGGCACTACTGACATGGCGGGTGGGGGAGATAGGGGTGGCTGATGACTCTTTGTTGTGGGGAACTGTCCTGTGCATAATACGTTTCGTGGCATGCCTGGCCTCTACTCAGATTTCAATAGCACACCCCAGTCATGATAACCAGAAATATCTCCAGATATTGCCACATGTCCTCTACAGGGCAAAATTACCCAAGGTTGAAAACCATAGCCTGAAATATATCCAAGATATCAACCCCTTCTCACCACCCTCACTGCCATGACCTTGGTTCAAGCTATTATCACTCCTCTATTTCTGCAGTAGCCTCCTACCTGGTCTCCCAGCTTCCACCATTCTCAACTGACAGCCCACAATGATTTCATTAATATCTCATTAAAAGAAAAGTCAAAGCATGCGACCACTCTCTTAAAACTCTCCAAAGAGAGTTTTTCTATCTTGCCCAAAATAAAAGCCAAAATTGTATTTTGACCCCTGGAGAACATACCCGATTTGGACCCCATACTGTCTGACCGGATCTCCAATCACTGTCTCCATGTTCACTCTGTTCCAATATGCTGACCTCCTCCCTAGTCCTCAAATACAACACACATGCTCCTGTCTCAGAGCCTTTGCCCTTGTTCCCTCCATCTGGAATAATTTTCACCCCAATATTGACATGACTGGCTCCCTCACTTCTTTCAGGTCTCTACTCCAATTCACTTCCTCCATAGTTAGTCACCCTATAGGCCACCTACATAAAATTTTCCTCTTTCACCTATTACTGCATATCCCTCCTCCTTGCCTTATTTTTTCTTCTAAGCACTTATTACCATCTAACATACTGTCTATTCAACCTCTTGATTGTGTTTATTACCCTGTTTATGAAGATCAAGGATTTGTCAGTTTTATTCCTAATTGATCTCATGTGCTTGTAATAGTACCTGGCACACAGTGAGGACTCAACCCGTATTAGTGGAACGAACCAACCTCTTAAAGCCAATGCTGTAGAATTTATTAAGAGACCACCAGCTACTGTGACTTCAGAAACCATGATTTGTTTTTCTCTCTGTAGACATGAATAGTTATATTTACTTAAAACAACAAGCAACATTACTCCTTATCTGATACTTTCGCTGACATGATTCTTCTTTCTTGGTGTGCATGATAGATCGCCTGACACTAAGTATAGATCAGAGGTTCTCATCACAATGATGGCACACTTTCAACAGCCTTGCCAGATCAATGACCAGACAGACTACAGCTCTCCAGTCTCTCCCCTCAACCTTAGCAACAGGATATATCACTCCCTTAGTATTCATCCATCCATTTTTTGTATAAAGCCGGGACTCACAAATGCCTCTAATTTGGATGAGGGTACTAACATCAAACCTATAGACTCAGGGGAAAAAACAACAGACCTCACCAAAGAGCTTAAGTGGTTGACACTATAATCTAAACCCAGAGAATGTTTCTAGGTTTCTAAAATAAGGTATATTTATCTGGGTCTCCTTGGAAATCTGTTCAAATTCCAGATTACACTGAACCTGGTTTGCTGGATTTCAGAACATACTCCCCCCCAAAAAAAATGTAGCTAATTTAAACTGCAGTACAGTATATTTAATTCAAATGAAATACAATACGAGTAAACTCAGGCATAAGCAGGTAACAGATTCCAAGATGTTGAGTTTGTCTTTGAAGGCAATGACCCAGAATTGCTCTAGGACATATGACTCCTCAAATTGATTTATTGTTGACCTTTAAAATTATGTTGAAATCATGTCAGTTCTATTTATAATATCAAAACTTCTGAAATGCCAATCAATAGGGGGAACAATAAAGCAACAGGGCAAGGATTAATTATTGAATAAAAATACAAAAGAAACCTATGCAAACATTAAATGATAAAATTGATCATTGTGCACTAGTATGTAATATTAGGCAAAATACCATTATATAATAAAGAGCAAATGGCAAAAAAGACAGAACATGAGTCTGTATGAAATAAAGTATGTGACTATATGAGGGCTGTCTAGAAAAAATCTAGGTATAAATGCCTTTATTTTTCATATTACATATGTATGCACATATATGCATGTACGAATGTGTATTTTCAGATCCACATTCTCCACCTTCCTACCCAGGAGACTGGTCTGTGTGGACAGACAAAGGGCTTCCCTGCCTTGTGGAAGCTGGTTGGATTCAGCCAATGGGAACCCTGGTAGATGTAAGGACAAGGGTTGTTTATCCCCTGGGATCCCTTCCTGCTTTCACTACAGGCTGGTTACATCCCTCTAAACACCAGAGGATCTGTCAGGCATCCTCTCCACAGCTTTCTCTCCTAATTCCAGAAACTACTTTCTTTGCCCCTGCAGACCCAGAAGTCATAAAGAGTAATACTAGTTCTGGGGCACTCCACAATTCCTTGTAGCTGCTCTTAAACCCTGCTCACACTTTCCCACTGTTGTAAATAGTCCTTTTATTAAACTCTTTTCAATTACCTACTTTGCATGTACCATTTATTTTTGGCAGAACCCTAATTAATGATAATAATAATATGTGTGTTTTCTGTGATTTATATACACAAATATGCATAGAGATGCACTTACATGTGCAAGGAATATTTCTGAAGGCTACATAAGAATGGAGAATGGAATACATGGCCTGGACTTTTGTTTTTCATTTATTATCTCTTAAATATTTTCTACTTTAAAAATATCTGGTCATCCACAAACAATGAATTTATCATTTAGAAGTGAAACCACATGGGAAATATGCATTTGTTATGACTTTTTCTAGAGGACATTAAGGAGGGAAAAAAGTATGAATACCAGAGAAAATGAGAGTGATTAACATACACGCTCATTTGAACAATGCAATGTGTCTGAGGGGAAGGACTTATTCTGAAGCTTAAATTTGACAGTTATCCAAGTATTTATTCACTGTAGAGTTGGTCTGTACCATCTTGTTCCATTGACCTACTTTAGCAAAGCAGACTTATTTTTAAAATTTGCTCCAAAATAAGCCCATTTTCTTAACACATCTCATTCACGTTTTAGATTTGCTCCTTTCCATTTTATTTGCATTTTTTGAGAATGTTAGACAACAGTACAGTCATATAAATGTGCATTTTTAGATTTACTCTTTTGTGCATAAAACAAAATAGGTCCATCCACAGAAATGTAATATTGACTTTTAGAACTATTTTTAAAGCTTTCTAATATAACTATGAGGTAAAAAATGCAAGCCACTAATGTGTATTAGAGCCCACAATTAAATTAATTTATAGGGGCTTTAATGTAATTAAATTTCCTCCAAACTGTAACTCTAATGGTGCTGGGTTTTTTACTCAATATGCTTTAAAGCATAATTTGCTTTCATTTTTGCAAAGTAATTTAAATATTACAAATATCGCTTTTTTCATGATGACACGATACTTTTGGAACCTATTTAATTCACAGATGATGAGACTAAAATGAAAACTCTTTAAGGACCATACATCTTCCATAACATCACATTTTCCAGTTCCAAGATATTAAGTAGATAAGTTATCTCTATTTGCAAGAATGGACTCTTGAAACAGTAATAAATATTTTAAATGATCTGATAGTAAAATGTTAAGAAAATTAAAATCTAGAGCAATAAAAAACTTCAGTGATACAAAGAACCATGATGTCTGGGGTTCATAATTTAAGTTAATAAATTATTAGCCTTTAAAATTAAGTTTAAAGATCTTTTCCACAGCCAAACTAAGGAAGCATTTAGAGAAGAACGTAAGTTATATGCAATCCTCCAAACCTCAATTTAACTCATTGGTATAATTATGTATGAGGTAGCTAAGGATCTCAAAACACATTAAGATGACATTAGAGTCACAATTAGTGAGCAAAATTGTTAAGATAATTTTTCATGCTCCCAAACCTTTATATTCAGGCTCTGAACTAGAAAGTATTCAATAGTAAATACCAAATTAGTTTGTGCCATAAAAGAAAGAGATATATAGAACTAGTCCAAAGCATGTTTAGCTGAGGGTATCAGCGAAATTTAGATGTCATTTTTGCTACAAATGTGCTGCAGAGTGGTGGTGTATTTGACAAAGGAGAAGCAGATGTAACCATGGAGATCATAACTTTAATTGACAACAACATGAAAATTTAGAAGGATAACAAGCATCACGGATGGAGGTGACAATTATTCAAGAATAAAAATCAAATGTAAGCTTTATTATAATAAAGAAGAGTCCATTTTTCCTCTCTGGATATTTCCTACTACTCTACAAAGAGGAACAAGGATGAAAAGAATAGTCTCCTCATTAATAAAAATAGGACAAAGGAACAGCTAGGACATTCCTACCTGGTTTCCAGATGAACCGATTATCCTTTTTGCCTTCCAAATGAGCTGCATGGGACAACAAGAGAGAAAGGAATAGAAATAGCTTCTTCATGTCCCTCCATGCCCAGCAAGTGACAACCAGATTACCCTTTGGAAACATTCTTCAGATTTTCAGCCTCTTGACTTGCCTATTCCTAAAAGTAAAAAGAAAATCAGGTAAGTTTCTACTATACAAAACCTATAAAACCTTGTCTTGAATGCTAGCACCTTTATTGTGATGGCATTACCAAGTTCCCATTACCATAAAGAGAGTACATATAATATTAACATTTTAAGGTTGGCAGTTAATTAGCCATGTTTTCAATCCTTACCCATTGAAGGCATTACCAATTCTAGAAACTCTACCATCTCTCACTTAGTTTTCTTTGACCTTTAAAAGCAGGCTTGGCAGATACCTAGTATACCCATATTCCTACCTTCTATTCAGTCAAACTCCTTGAGGAGCTCAGGATTTAGGGAGAAAGGTACACATGTAAAATATAGTTCAAAATCTGACAAGGACTGCTCTCACAGTAGTATTAAGAAAGAGAGATGGAAAGATGGAAGAGGAGACAATGAATTCTTCTGCAGTGGGGAAGAAAATGATAGAGAAATCTTACACTAGGTAATATGTGAGAAGAGAGTTAGGGAAACATAAGGGATTAAAGGAACCAGGAAGTGCATGTCAGGCCAAGAGAACTAGGTAATGAAATGAATTTTGTGTTTGGGGACTGGTGACTGCTCTGGTGGCTGCTGTGAAAGACACAAAAGTGGAGGGAGGAATGGAAGAAGATGAGAGTTAGAACATAGGCTGGGGAGCAAATTATAAAGGGCCTCGAATGTTACCTGAGGCATTTGGACTTCATTCTATAAATAGCAATAAGAACTATAGGAGAGCAAATGACTTATAAATAACTGACATTAGTGTGCAGAATGGGTTACTGGTGGATGATACCAGAGAAATTGAGGCGAGTTAAGAATCTAGTGAACTAGTCTAGGCAAGTATTGATGAATTAGGGAAATTTGAAAGGTAGTGCCCAGGCTGGATTAAAAGGATTTGGATGGGATATGAGAGAGAAGATATGAGAGAGAAGAAATAGGAAGAGAGGTACATTTTTAAAGGAAAACAAGAATTTCCTTTAGACAATATTAAGTCAGATGTGCCTATAGCATATTGAGATAGAATTTTCCAAAAGATAGTAAGAAAATTCTACCTGGAGTTAAGGAGACCTGAAATAGCTTGCCACAATACATGCATTAGGAAAACATCGAGACAGGTAGAAAGGGAAAATAATTGAACCATCAAAGAATATCAAGGGAAGAAATTATTACCCTAAATATTTATCCATAAAATTGCCAAAAGTAGGGAGAAAATCTGACTGGCAGCTTCCTAATGACCAAAGAAAAGAAGTAGCTACTATAGCCCTCATGTATGTAGGAGTAAATTTAATGTTCTTTTTTTTTCCTTTTTATTGTCTTAGAAGAAGCTGTGGGCCTGCTCAAAGGCACTGATAGAATTTACTCCAAGAGTCCTCATAAATACAGATGATGTTCCCCAATAAAACACAGAAGGGCAAGCTATATCCAGTAGAGTCTCAGGACACTTCTAGATCACTCCATGGTCACAGTGGCAAAGTACAAATCAGTAAAAATCACTCTACAAGGAGTCAAGCAAGGAAGTTCAAGTATACAGCTCTCTGAAGGCCTACTTTGATACAGAGATGAAGAGAATACTTGGATAAGCAACCAAAAGTTTCTTCAAACTTCTGTATGGCATACCAATACCAAGAAGATAAAAGTGGAGTGCACCAGCTGAAATAAAATAGGGCTCTCTTGCTTGACTCTTTCTCCCCAAAAGACCGTTAGAATATTTCATGGAAACTTGGGGACCTTATAGAACACAATTCAAAAACCTCTGGCCTGGACAACTGAACTGGCCACATTTCCCTGTTGCAAACATCCAAGACTATGATTTATCACAACTTTATCACAATGCTTTTGCTAAAGGATGGGCAACATGGAGTTTAATTTTAGTTTATTCTAAAGCTATTGCTAGCTCCTATGGTATTTCTGTGTGTATCAGAAAAGGTAGCCTCTCCTTAAGTAAAAACATTTTTAAGTTAGCATAGTATTACACAACCTGAATTTTTCTGGCCATGAGACCTTTCCCAGACCCCCCTGGACAGCAGCCTAGTCTGTGTGCACACAGTGGGCCACTCTACCCACTTTGCACATGTGAAGATTCACATACATGCACAGCACCACCAGAAAGCTAACTCTGAGCCCTCCCTCCAACTCTCCAGGTGAGGAGACAGTGTCCCATTCAGAGTTGAAGCTGTGGGGGAGCTAGAGAAGCCCTTTGGGAGACCCCTGGAGTGGTTGGTGAGGGAGTACAGCCACAGCATATGTATTTACCTATGGGTGCCTGCTCTACTGAATGTACAAGCCTATGGGGTCATGTGGATTAGGAAGGAAGGGGCTCTCCCCTCCAGTTAGAAACCCTGGCATCAGCCCCCACCACAAGCTCACATGTAAGTTAGCCTCTGTGTATCATGTGAATCATGCCCCCTCATACAAAATATCTTTGCATGCCCTCCCCCTGCCAGACTGTGGATGTTTCATGTTGCTAATGTCAAATCCACATACTTTACAAAGCAACACAACAACAAATGCTTTGGAAATTGTATCATGATATTTTAAAATCTAAGTCTTTTTTTTTTTAATGGATAGTCAATTTTCTGCTGAAAGGTGGCCTGAAGGCCATTATTCTTCTCAGAAACTAATAAAATTTTTGCTAGGTATGCACACACACACAAACATGATTAATTTTTTACAATATATATTTGATACAAAGAGTTAAGTCTGGACATTTTTCAAAAGATACCATTGCCTTTAATTCCATTGAGGCAGCTGAAAAAAATCTAAATATCACCTCCATAAAACAATGTAACTTCCCAGTGAATTCTACAAAACAAATTAGTAGAAAAATATACCCCTGGGAAAGCAAAGGAACTGGCCTTCTTTGTAATGATGGATTTAGTCACTGCAATGATAGAGAACTTCAGATAAAAATGATGATTTGTGTTTTAGGGTAGTTGATCCTAAGATATTATTATTATTATTAATAAAGTGATTAGCTAGTAGAACTAGCTCTCTGCTGAGGCCACTTCTATGATAGAAAATCATAGAGATATAGGAGATGACTGTTCATTCTCATTAGTAAGAGACATACATTCACCACATCTAAAATCATATTCAGATCATAAAAATGTAAACTAAGGAGAAGGAGAACCAAAATCATTTTGGCTATACTCTAAACAGCTATAGGTGGGAAGCCAAAAAGAGATGTAAAAGGATTGGGAGTTCCAGTGAAACCCCAAGTGAGCTAAAATGATTAGCCAAGAATTTATATTTAAATATTCAAAACTTAGAATTTTGCATTGATCTTTGAATTTTAACTGCAAAAACAAAACAAAACAAAACATTAAAATTACCTGAACAGGTTGCTGTGAGGCACGGGTCTCCTCTTAGCCTTCCCCACTGGACCAGAGCCAGTACTGACTCTGCAAAGGGACTCAATGTCTTTAAGAATCTCTTTGTGTTCACTTAAGCCAGGACCCACCACTCAGTGGCAGAAGTGTGGGCAACGTGGACTGGAGAGCCCACTAGGTGCTTGTAGTCACCACACATCCTGGCTATCACTGACTAACAAAAATAGTGCCAGTAGAAACCCAAGATTGACCCCCCACAACAGATTGGATAAAATGATGTAATTCATGGAGCATTATAGGCTGTGACACCTCTGCAAGAACAAAGTGTACAACTTCTACAATGAAAGTCTTTCAATCCTTTTCCTGTATGTCAATGACTGTAAACAGGAGAGCTGTCCAGAAAGTATCCAGCCATGTATATGAAAATAGAGGCATTTTATGGCTGGATTTTTTCTGGACAGCTCTCATATAACTTCATTTAGAAATAATGTTAAAGTTCTTAATTTCAAGCTCTTCCTTTTTTAAAAATTTTATTTTGACCAAAAAAATAAATAATCTGAAATATAGATCTTAGAGAATGAACAAAAGCATCTTAATTTAGGATGCCACTCAGCAATCCTACTGCTAAAAATACCCACACGTTTTTAGGATCTGTATTACCCATAACTCTATACTTCATTGCCTCCCTTTTTCAAAGAATTTTGAGGGCAGAGAATGGGAAACCAGATGTGATGAAGTTCCCACAATTTGCCATGCTGCATGGTTTGCATACATAAGTAAAATTAGAATATCTGCTCACTTAATGTAAAGTGCAGGATGAAATTTGAACATGGGTTTATCTGCACTAAACTACAATATACTGCCTCTCTTTCCACCAAATGCCTGAAACTCACTAAATTATTCCTTGGAAGACACTGAGAGTCATTCTTATATTTGTTACTTGAAAAGCTGCTAAAGAGTTAACAACAAACAAAATGAGAGAAAACAAGAAACAATTAGACTATACTTCTCTGTGTAACACAAACATAAAAATGTTGCAGGTATAATAATATATATGTGTGTGTGTGTGTGTGTGTGTGTGTGTGTGTGTGTGTGTATGTACACACATACATATATATATGCTACCTATGATGGCATGAATAATTTATATCATGAAGGTTATTGAGTTTCCAAATCAACTTATTTACTATATATGTTAGAATCCAAAATGTATTCACAAGGTTAGCTCTAAACTAATGAATACTAAGAGAGATTAAAAAAAAAAGTTTCTGCTTTTAGCCAGTTTTCTAATCATTTAAAGGCCACTCAAACGATGAAAAATGTATCTTAAACTTCATATACATTTCATTTTTCCTTAAACGTATTCTTATCATAGAAGTCCTTGAATATTTCAAAGGCACAAAACTTAAAAAACTAAAATAAATATACTTCCAATTTGCTTGCAGCCTGAAAGAACAGCAATCAGTGGCAGAAAGCAAACTTGACCATCCATACCCCCATAGTGCCATCTCCTGGCACCTGTGCAGAGAAGATGGCCCAATACAGACAGCCGAGGGGCTGGAGGTAAGGGTGCCCACTGTGGACACTGTCTCAGCTGACCACATGGCAACTTTAAATAGACTCAACTGACCAGGATGGCGACTTTAACAACTTGCCCAGTGCTCATGATTTCTTAACTAAATATTGCTAGAGAAAGCACAAAAGCATTTGCTTTTCCTCAGTCGTCTACCTAATTTTGTATTGCAATGTTGTACATTCCATGGTTCATAATCCATCAGTGTACAAAATATTGACCATCAGTGTACAAAATATTGACCTAGGTACTCCTTTTAACTCTCACCCAAGCCCTATAAAGTAGTTCTTCAGATGTTCCCCCATTTCAGAGATAAGGAAGCTGAGGCATGGATAACTAACTGAGGAGCCCAAGATCACAGAAGGAGTAAATTGTCTGCAAGGGATCTTACTGGTCTTCCTCTGAAGCAAAAGGAACTAATACTGTAACCCAGTATCGATATAAGACAATTCTCGTAACCCTGAAAATGCAGATCCTTTCTAAACCCCATGTAGGATCTCTCAGAAGCTTCCATAATACAAGGCAATTTACATATCATTTCACTTAATCCTCACATAATATTATGAGAAATTATTCTTATTTTTCAGATAAAAAAAGACTGATCATGAAGGATGTTAAATAATTATTCCGAGGTCACCTCAGCCAGAACACGTCAAAGCTGGATTTCAAAACAGGCCTGACACTATAGCCCTCATCTGTGTACTGCATCACAAGTGGTGACTAGCAGGTCACAGGGTCTCAGAGCCTCAGGACAGTCACCCCATAACCCTTAGTGGGTAAGGATGGAATAAAATAATGGATGGAAAATACTTAGATGAGCACCAGCCAGAGAATGAGCGCTCACTAAAGGGTTGTCATTGTTACTATTGTCATTATTCTCTCAAAATTCAGGAAAAAACCCTTACTCAAGCAATATTTAAGAAATAGCTTGAGTGCAATCTTGCTCTGCAGCAGAGGAATGAGAGATGATTTTTTTCAACTGCTAAATCTTGTAATTTTGTGCTTCATGTCTGAAGAGCTAAAATCACTCTGTACGAAGTGCCCCATTAAAGATTCACACTGACCCTGTGAAAGAGAAAACAGGTATTATCATCTCTATTTATTATGAGAGAGTTACCTCTGGCCGCGCAATGACATGATGTTTACGAACTTCCTCAAGCCTTTTAACCACCAGCCTCTTCCTCCATGTGCCCCACTCTGCAAAATCCTAAATTATATCAATATAAGCATGTGGTACCTGCAAACATACCATAAAATATGCAATCTTGTGGGTTTTATTACTGTAATAATAATCTCAATATGTTTTCATCATGTAATGAGGCCACAGAAAATTTTGTACAAAATCTCCCTAAATATTTGACCCATCTCTGAACAAAGTTGCCAAAAGACTTAGCAGAAAGAGGGCTTAAACATGTTTGTTAAAAACCTTCCAAACTACATCTTGGTAGCTGTGGCAGACGTTGCTACATCCCCTTTTCTTCTAGAACTACAACCTTTTCAGAATGACTACCTGCCTTGTTTCAACGTATATACAGGGTCTAAGACAAATAATTCCCCTTTTTTAATGAGCTTATAATCTATATCAAATCTTTTATTATAAAATCTTAAGCATGTATGATTATGATTCTATAATAAAATCATAACTTAAGACCGGGTGTTACTTCCACCAGACCTGATATTAATATATATGGTAAAGCACAACTTCTCACACGAGTCAAGCAACACATTGAAACTCTGTAAACCTGTCAGTGGACATCTCTATTTCTATGCCACTGAGGTGGGTTTATGCCCTATATTGATTTCTTCAGGTAACACAAGCATTATTCAAAGAAAAGTAACATCTGTTGCCATTTCTATAATTGTCATTGCAGTGAAGAAAAGGTGCTTCATGTATGAAAAGCTATAAATAAAAGAGAAAGATAGGGATTACTCTCAGATGCCCCAGTGAAAACAAATCTATTCATACAGATCTAGTCTAAAACAAGAACATATTTAGGTAGCTATCTTCCACAGCATTGTCAAGCCCTCCCTAATTCTGAAGATTTTATGGACACAATCTTATCAATTTAGAACAACCTCATCATCCTCATGGAAAACCATCTCATTACCTCATGAAACCTCGTCCTCATGACCCCCTAGCATTCCTGGTCATTGCTCAAATCTCCCACTCCCTCTTTCTTAATCCTTTTTCTTTTTTTTTTACTTGGGATAGGGACTTTTTTTTACTTCTCACTGGTCACTTCTTCTCAGGCTCCTTTTCTAGCATTTCCTCTCATTCTGATCTTTAAATTGATATATCACTGACTGTCTTCAGACTCCTTTTCTTCTCTAGCTTCACTCACCTGCCAAGAGATTTTATTTAGTCCCCAAGCTTTAAATACCACGCTTCATGATTCCCACATCTCCATTATCCACTCCCCTATCTTCTGGATTGTTTCCTGAACTTGTACATTCAACTGATCACAAAACACCTCCACATGGATGTCTCATAGTAACTCACACGCAGCACACATAACTGAGCCTGCGATCCCCTAAGTAGCCTGCAGCCTTGTTCTCCCCTCTGTCCCTGTTTCAATAATGGTACCACACTTCACCAGACCCAGGAGTCATCCTGAACTTCTTTATGTCACATCTGAAAACTAAGACATTGGCAAACTTGGGACAGCAACTTTACAATCTGTGCATTACCAAGCCACTTCCCATCCTTTTTGCCACTACCTTCCCAGTGCAACCCACCATCATTTCTCACCAGAGCTACTGAATCAGGCCCCTAACTGGTTTTCCTGCTTCCATGCTTGGTTGCTTTCTACATACTTTTCACAGAAAATTTGAAATAATCTTTAAAAACCACACTGTTCTTCAAGGAAACCATCTCAAAATCCTTGCACTACAGTTCCTTAGGTAGCCACATGGCTTGCTTCCTCACTGAATTATTCTCTAAGGCCTTTCCAGACCACCATCTGTTCATCAGCATTACAACGACATGTGTTTGTTGTTTGTAACACTTAGAAAAGATCAATATCTGACAATCTAATATATATTGGTTTATTTTCATCTCCTCGAGTGTTATCTGCATACTTTATCTTGTTCTCTGCTATATGCCCAGTGCCTAGGACACTGCCTGGCAAAGATTAGGTATTCAATAAAGATTTGCTAAATGAATAAATGGATTACTGAGCCTATATTTGTACACTTTTTTCTAGACAAATTTCCTTGACCTTGAGCCATAAAATTGATGAAGATTCTTTAGCACGCAATGGGAGACAGATGGCTAGAAAAGCCCAACTACCTGAGAAATTAAACTAGTTTGAAATGTATTAAAAATCATTTCTAAAATCTTAACATTTGGAATATATGTAATATAGTCAAACACAC
The DNA here is from genome assembly GCA_004026885.1 of Lyroderma lyra. Lineage (NCBI taxonomy): Eukaryota > Metazoa > Chordata > Mammalia > Chiroptera > Megadermatidae > Lyroderma > Lyroderma lyra. Next base: position 14,873 of record PVJL010011361.1, on the reverse strand, counting down.
AGGTAATGGGGTCTTATTCAACACACAGAATTATCTGCTGCAAATTTAAGATAGAACTAAAAGTGCTGGCTCTAACTTTTAAAAAAAATCCTATGTCCATGTTTCTTACATAAAAAATTATTTACTATTTTAAACACAAAATGGCTCCCAAACCTAAAATTTTATGTCTTCTTATGGGAAAGAAATAACATCATGAAATCAAAGAAAACAGAATTTATCTAAAAGGCATGGTTTCTAAACAGTATTATTTTCTATGTCTCATCTTAGGACTTTCCTTGAATTATTATTATTCAACAACTACTATCACTACTGAATGTTGCTCTGCTTCAATAATTGGGGTTGTCAGGATCCTAATCGTACCAGGTAAAGCAAAAACCAAACCATTGATTATATGTATGTTTGTTATTTTAACTTTAGTGGCTACTATAATTTATTTAGCTTATAGACAAATTGAAATTATTTAAATTGAGAACAGCAATAATTATCTCAAATAATATTTAAGTGAGTTTTTGCACAAGCCAATGGTAAACTTTATGTGTATAACGTTAAGAGTTTCTTTTGATTTGACTTTCTGAATACTCTCCTCCAAGCTCAGTAAAATTAATTTAGTAGTTGTGAAACCATGAAAATCATTTGGACAATGGTAAACAGCTAAAGGTTCTTCCATTATAAATAAATTACAAGCATCCAACTCTACCACCCCCAAAAGACGAGAAGAATAGAAAAAGTTCAATGTTGGCTACACTTTATAAATCCTCCAGTGGATTTATAAAGTAGAAAAAAAAAAGAAAGTTAAATAGTTTAATGAAAATAATATTTAAAAACATAAGGTAGTTACTAAAGAAAAAATAAAATCTGTATAATCTGTTTGGAAGATAATTAGGTTAACCACAACAAGAAAATGAATTCAATTCCAAAGCCTTACATTCTAGAAAAAGTAATAAAGTTACTACAATCACTCCTGCAGATATATTACGAAATAAAACTGACAGCTAGTTGCATTTGTCTATAGTCTGTCCTGCTTAAAGGTACAGGGAAGAATTCAATAATATCTTTTAATTAAATTTTATAAACAAATATTTATTTATTTATGGTGTGTGTGTGTGTGTGTGCACGTGCGCGTATGTGTGCATGTACGACTATAAAGAGAGAGAATGATTTTTTGTGGGCTTACATATAACAATTACTCTAAAGAGCTTTTTAAGAATTCAGTATACCTAGAATGTATGAACAAGATAAGATCCTCTTCTCAAATGCTGTTGACCTTTGAAATTCAAAAATACTTAATTTCTCATTAATATTTTTTGCAATGTTGGATTATAAATATTTAATGTCAAGAAAACTATCTAGTTAAACTGTAAATATTACTTTGTGTTCTCTTGATTAATTATGCATCTACCATTGCAAAGGAACTGATTGAAAAATGTGTACACAGTTGACATAAAAATAATAGCATGTTTATAAGCCCCTAAAGTTTTCCAGCAGTATCTTTTGTAAGTTTTTGTTTATTATGGTTAGGCAATAACTGATAATAATTTCATGATTTAATTCAAGAGATTTGGCAGAATTTACTTTAATCCTGTCCCATCTCATTCTTCCCAAAAGCATCAAATAATATCTGAGAGAGAACATTTCAATTTAAATTGAAATGCAAAAGGTGATTTTAGAGTCTTCTTTAATTATATAAACCACAAGAAGAGTTTTAAGAACATACTTGACCAATGAAAATCAGATTTTATTCTTTCTAGTAACATCTTTAAGGGTTTTTCTTTCTTTTTTAATTGTCTCTAGATGTTTTCAATAGATCAACAAAGTCTTAAGAGTCTTGCAATAAATTTTATTTGCCATTTTCCTACCTTAAACAATTCAATATGCTGGCTTACTACTATTTATCCCTAATTTCACAGACACAGGCAGAAATTGATGGTACCAAACAAAAAGCCACTCCTCATCTTCACGTACTATATTACGCTATTTGTGTGTATACGTATCTGTACACACACACACTTTTAAAGTGATATAGTAATCAAAACCCAAAACAAAATTTTCAGAGTGATTTCTCTCATAGAAAGAAGATAAGTTCACTGGGCACCCTGGCAATTTGCCACTGGAAATTTTACATTTAGAACTTTAATTACAAACTTAGATAAGTGGATTATAATGAAAGATATCTCTAGCAAGGGAGCCCAGACAGATGCATCATGAATGCATTAAAGAAAACACCAGAGAGAGAGAACTTTACATCAGCAGAAAGATTTTAATTAAACAGCAATAGGACGGATCTCTTCTGTGAAATGATATTACTATCACCACAGCTCACTAAAACTATTAACTACAGAATATATTCTTTGAAACCATTCCACTCTGGAAAGTATGACTGAACCTTTGACTTTCTATTGTAAGGACAGAAAACTGTGGGTACGGAGGAGGCAAAAGGTCCATTAGAGAAATGTAGGAATGAAAAACCATTACTTTGCATGCTAAATACTTGGCAGATTGTGTCTGAAGTGGTCCCACGGCACGGAGACCAACAGGCTCCAGAAGAAAGCAAATGAGCTAAGAATGACCACCAAATTGTCCACTGATGGTCATCAGTGGTCACTCAGGACAGCCAAAACAATGGCCGAGATTAGCATTTCATAATGTCACTGTCTGTACTTATATTCTCGGCAAAAATTCAATTACGTATTTAACATACTTGGGATACTTGATTGTTTAACACATGCGTTTTCAAAAACCTCAACAATATTCCTGTGGCCTCTGCAGTGTCCAACCAAACGTTTCTTCCTTGAAGTCAGAGGCCATATTTTCCTCACTTTGTATTCCTAGTTTGTAGCCTAATTATCTAGACCCAGCAGATGCATGGTACATGTTGAATATGTGAAGAAATGAATACAGCGACAACAGGGTACCTTCTAATTTAATAAAATTATAATGAACCAAAAAGAATTGGGCTAGAAAAGCCAGTAACCTCGAACACATACAAAATAGTGATTCCAACTGAGCTCCTGCTAAAACATTGCAGAATTCCACTCTCACAAATTTTCTTAGACACCTAACATTTATTATTTATTATTTTATTATTCACCTATAAATTTATTATTTTATTATTCACCTATAAATTTATTATTCACCTATAAATTTATTATTTATTATTTTATTATTCACCTATAAATACACATCTTTCCAGAGTATTGCCAATTCCACAGTTGGAATGAGTACCAATAAGTACAATTTTGGAGTTTCTCTGAGGTCCCAACGAGGAAAATTTTTCTGACTATAACAGTACATAGAAAATAAAATGGCAATACACATTTTAATAAAACAAGTAAACATTAGTTAATGATTAGGTCAAGTTCTTAAAATTAAATGGCTCATATCCCCAAATGAATAGCTTTGAACTGACAGATGCCTAATAATTTCCAGAAATCATCACTCATTTTTACAGAGTTAAGAGTAAATTTCAGAAACCTTTCAAAGGACCTGGGCCTTTAAAAGTAGAACAGTATGTCTTAGCACAGTAATTTTTTATTAAAATTCAAAATATAACTTCCTACAGATCTGATATTTGAGGTATCAGAGCACTAGATATTAACAGCAACATAGACATGACCTCTGTCAGCTAGAAAGAGAGGAATAATGTTCAGAAATCCAAAGGTCAGGAAGAAATGTCTGTGGGAACAAAAGCTGTAGTCTGAGACAGAGAAAAGAAATACCAGAAATTTCTTAAAAATCAATCACACCAAAAATGATACAACCTAAATGCTTTAGTGCAAACACAAGGTGAGCTAATGAAGAACCAACTAAATAACAAGACTGAAACTAACATAGGCATTCTCACAAATATTTAAAAAAGAAATAAATGTCCCTTCTGCCCCATCACTGGAAAAGTGACAATCACACTGACTCCATAGATGTTTATAATACTTTGGAGGAACCAAAGGTAAAATTCATCATTCAAGTTTATCACATCAAAACCATGTGGAATTGTATATTAATGAGGCAAAAAGGAACACAATGTGTCACCTCATGGGTCACTTCCATCACTTTGTTCTGTGGCCACAGATGCACTTCAACCCTCCATCTGCTTTAGAAATGCATGCCATTGTCGCTGAGAGGAGTGTTCAATAAGCTGAGATAAGGGGCAAGGGTGCCCTTCAACACTATTTGACACTATTTTTAAAAGCAGAGTAAAATGATTCTTACAAAGAACAGTAGTCCTATGAGAAGAACATCAATTTTAATTGGCGATGTCAGCTTGGAGTGATATCATTTATTTTTATTTTTAAAAAGACTAATTGTTTACAGGAGTTTTAGGTTTCCAACAGAATTAAAAAGAAGGTACTGAGACTCCCCCACGTTCGCACATGTAGATACTTCCCCATTATCGACATCACTCACCAGCGGGATGTACTCTACAAGTTCTTGAAGGATGATCTCACATGAGCACGGCATGATCACCCAAGGTCTAGTTTACCTTAGCATTCATTCTTGGTGTTGTACATTCTATGGGTTTAGGCCAATGTATAATGACAATATATTTATCATTATAATAGAAATGATGATATCAATTCTTAGCTGATGATATTATTATATTCCCTCAACAACTCCAAATGCATGTCACTGTTTCTTTAAACCTGAACTTCTTGCAATAGAGCAACAATTTTTATACTTTCTAGCTCAAAAGCACAGGAAATGAATGTTCAAGTCGATGTTGAAACAAACATACATAAGAGAATATTGATATATAGATGCAAACACTTAAAGGATCAGGGAATTAAAAGAATGTTAAACGAGCTCTCTAATACTCAGAAGTAACTGAATATTTCCAGTGATAGGGAATTAATTTAATGCCACCACAAAACAGCCCATTCTACTTCTAGGACAGGCATCTCAACCAGATAGCTGTTTTTCTTTCTTTAACTTAAGTCCTTGATCTTCTCACTGCCCTTGCAGTTACAGCTGAAGTATGTCTCATATGTGTACCCTTGACAAAAAGTCCAAGGTTCTTCTTTTCTAGGCTGAACATGTCCAACTCTTACAACCACTCCCCATTATTCATGGTTTCCACATCCTTTACCAATATGGCCCCTTTTCTCAGAACACGCCTCCAGAAGGTGATGGGTGGTCCTCTGGAGAAGTGGATGACTGTACGCCATTAGCACCAGATTCAGAGTAGCCAGCCAGGTAAAGGAGATTCAGGTGAGAGAGCAATTTCTCCAGAAACAATCTTAAGTAAAAGGGGGAAGGGGGATGCCTGTGCATAGAAGTATTCATATCAGGGCTTATTATTAATATTAATTAGAAACATGGTAATGTTAATTAGAAAGACAGTAACCTAAATGTCTGCTGTAAGGAAATGATTAATTAACTTTGTCACATCTTTCAATGAAGTATTGTGTACCCACATTATGTAATTATAGAAAGTACTAAAATATAAAAAGTATGTATTTGATAACTTGAATAAAACCTCAATATTATATTTGACTAAAATTATGAGGGAAAATCTATACACAAAATTTGGGGGGATGGATATACTATAATAAGTGTGTACGTGGTAGAAACATCAGAGATTTTATCCTTCTTTGTCTTGTTACGTACCCAAACTTTAAAAAAAAGTTAAGTGGGACGTGTCATTCAGACTACCTTTATTTTACAGATCTCTTTCTGTAAAGAAAACCAGGAGAGCACACTGTGTGCACCCAACACAGAACCTGGCACCACATGGAGCACGTAGTGAGTGCGGAATGAGCCTGGCTGCCTGCCTGAAGAAGCTAACCCAGGCCATTCCACTGCAATGTGTGGATTTTGGCCATTTGTCAGTGAAGCAATATTTTTCCCAGGAAGGAAAATAATCTGCTGCAAAAGAAACCTTAATGACTACTTTTAAAAAGTGTTGTTTCCCCCACGTAGCCATTCTTCTCCAAGTAGCAAAGGAGGGACGCGTTTTCCCCACTCCTGCGTGCACCACAGAGCTCATCTAAACACAGAGTTACCATCAGCCTTTAATGGAAATGCCTGGAGCAAGACAGAAAGCAGACCCGTGGGCTTCCTGGCCCCTGTAAAAATATCAAGGTTTGTTGCAGGATAACTTCTCTATCTTTTATCATGAAAATTAAACTAAACGTATACAATTTGCCTCTGTCACGAAAGTAATCTTAGTTTGATTTTTTATTGAAGTTGCTCCTACATTCAATAATGAAAGCTTAAAATCAAACAGAGATCAAGATGTCTACGCCTTCTGCTTTTCTTTCCACTTCTCAGAGTTGAACCAGCCATGGGACCCTCTTCCTAGTCCCCTAAGCCAACAAAAATTCACTGTAATATTTTCTTTTCCCAGCGTCCTCTGCTCCGGTTGGCTGTCCATTCAGAGAAGTGAGGCCAAATTCTATCACAGGGATAGTTATTGCCTTAGCCAACAGTCAGCTGATTACATTTAATATACATGAATTTCTGGTGCAAAAGAGCTGGATGGTCCCTTGAATGCCATTAAAATCTGACACACACCTAACTCTATGATATTATGTCTCAGCAATGCAGTGAACAGAAACCCATGGTTCTGCTCTTACTCTAACACAACATTTCATAGCAGATATTGCCATCATCAAATATTTAGTAAATACCAGAATGCAGAGACAAGTGGAGTACAACGCTCAGGGGAAACAAAAAGGACTGCACATTGACTCTCCTTTTAGGATGCTTACAAACTACTTGCCATTATCAGACATAAAATCAGTAAAGATTTAATTAATTAAACAAAGTAGCCTACGTAAGTGTCAAGTTCTCATTCTAGACCTGAGCCTCTTAGGAGTTCCTAGAATAACTGCAAGTAGATCTTTAAAAATAAATAAATTTTAGACAAGTTTGGAGCATGGGGTAACACACGGAATTTCAAGGAGGGAACTGCATAAAGCAAAGGGCTGAGATTTGGAATTCAGCTTTAAAAATTAACTGGAACCACAAGGCAAATGCGCTGAAATGCAAAAGCTTCTGATTTTACTCGCTAGGCAATGGTGAGACAATCAGGTGTTTCCTCAACAGGAAGCAATATAAAACTGTACTTCAGGATGTGACTGACCATCACTTATAAGGTAGGTGAACAAAGATGAGCTCTGAGGAGAAGATTAGGGCATTAATTTATATGTAAAGATCTGCTGTAGATAGCATGACCACTGCAAAAAATGGAAAAATGAGAAGACAGCAAGAGAAATAAAGAAAGTACACACAGTGGAGGAAGATGGTCACAGGTAACAATGAGGTCTCAAGATTAGAAACTGAGTTAGAAGGGGCTGGTTAAAGAAAGCGATGATGATTTTTGCTTTGTCACAAGTTTGATGTAATAACATAATATTCAAGTAACAATGTCCATTGAAAAGGAGGAGACATGGAATAAAGAGAAGTCAAAGTCAGAGATACAATTTGGAAAATCAGGCCTATTAAGTTGGTAGTTAAGTCCATGAAAGTAGAAAATCAAGCAAGTCTTCCAAGTGAGTGATTGGAGTATGAAAAGAGTAGGAGGCTACAGGCTAAGACTAACAGTCTGGTCATATTCAAGTTGAAGAAGAAATGGTTTTTGCTCACGCTCTCTCTTCTGGGTAAAATGCTCTCTTCTACTCAATGGCTTTATGAACTTGTCGGAGCAAGCACTCATGCGCTAGCACACATGGCATCCCATCTGCAGGATCTTCTCTAGCTCATCTAGGCAGAATTACTCACTACTAAACTTATAATCCCAAAGGACACTGTGCAATAATCATTTATACATCTCTTTTCCATTAAACTACGAAATTCACAGTGATGAAGATTCTGCTTCATCAGTTTTTATATTCCTAGCACAGTGCCTGGCACAGAAAGACACGTAATCAATGCTTTAAATGCCCAAAGTCCAAAAAGTAGAGAAGAAAATGACTTAACAAGTGGGAGGGGACCTAAAAAAGCAAAATTCTGGGGAACAATAGTAATAATACCTGGACCTGATTCAGATGATGTGATTCTGGACACTGAGCTGATGCGATGAGATTCTGAGGGCCTGCAAAGAGGGTAAAAGCATTTTGCCCACGGTAAAGATGGGGATCCTAGAGGGACACAGGGCAGACTGTGGAAGCTGCCTCCAAGATGGCCTTTGGTGATCCTGACCTCTTGGTATTCACTCCTTGTACCGTCTCCTCCTACACTGAATAGGAAATTGTGAAAATGCCGATGGGTGATTTCCAAGCCTAGGTCATAAAAGACGTTGAAGTTTCTGCTTTACATTCTCCTGGTCATTCACTTGGAACACCAGCTCCCTTGTTATGAGGACACTCCAGTAATACAACTGAGAGTCCACAGGACATGGAACTGAGGCCTTCTGCCAACAAGCAACACTAATGTGCCTGGTGTTTGTGTGAGTCCCCTCAGAGGCAGACCCTCCAGCCCTAGTCAGGCCTTCAAATGACTGCAGCTCCAGCTGATGTCTGTGCTGCAACTTTACCAAAAACTCTGGGCCAGGTTCCTGACCTACAGAGATGTGTGAGATAATGTTTATTGTTGTTTTAGGCTATTCAATTTTGAAATAATTTGTTACACAGCAATAAATGACTAATACACTTAGATTCTTTTTATTTCTATAGATCTCTTACCCAAAAGGAAGATAATAAAGAACAGTCAATGATGATGACTCTCACAGAACAGAAACTTTATTATTCTGCTGATAAATTAAAGACTACAAAGTGACTCAAAAGTGGAACCAAATTCAAGTCCTCATTCTGTCTTTGTCTTTCTTTGTCACTCTGGTCAAGTCCCTTTAATCTGTCTGAACCTCTATTTCTGCCTGCCCTGCAAAATGAGAATACCACCAAATGCACAGAATTATTGTCTTAAATGAGATAAAAATTTCTTGAGCACCCATCATCATAGATCTAACACAAGCTTATTTGACCTGCAGCCTGCAGGCCGCACGCAGCCCAGGATGGCTTTGAATGTGGCCCAACACAAATTCACAAACTTTCTTAAAACTTTGTAAGAATTATACATGAACCTCTTTTTTTTTTTTTTTTTTTTTTAGCTCATTGGCTATCGTTAGTGTTAGTGTATTTTATGTGGGGCCCAAGACCATTCTTTTTCTTTCAATGTGACCCAGGGAAGCCAAAAGGTTGGATACCCCTGATAGCACATAGTAGAGTCTCAATAAAAATGAATTGAATAAAAATCTAAAGACAATTTAAACCAGATTAAGAGGCTAAATAGTAAGTGGAACAAACCACACCTCTTAAGGAAAAAGTACTAACTTGCTTATAGGAAAGCTCTTTCCAATGAACATTAAAAACATCCTGTGGCTAAGTATGCTTGACCATTCTGTCCTCTCTCTTGGGTACACCCTTCCTCTGAACTTGCTTCTAGGAACTGTGTATATTATACTCTGAACATGGTATCTTCTCTAACTGTTGGTTGCTAGAGTTGTCATCTATTGGCATATCAATACAATGTTTGTTAAACTTAGCCAGCTTTGAGCCCATCTTCTGCACCAAATACAATTATTTAAATGGAAACTTTTTAATTCTAGTTAAAATAACTTTTAAAGTAGATATATGGATAATGCTTATCTCTTTTCAAAAATAATTCACAAACATGTGAAGGCATGATTTCACATAGATAATATTTTATACTTTATCATCAAGATTAAGTGCCATCTCTAAAGCCATGATTCATAGTTAGGTCTTATGACTCCCGGTTTAGTAACCTGTTAACACCTCACTGTTAAATGACAAATTGATTAATAACAGATGTCACCAGTAAGACACTACTAATTTCAGAGGACATTGGTTTGTTGACGTATTCTAGCTGAAACAATCTCACATTTCTTCCCATGCATGTGGAAAAAAAACAAAAAAAAACAGAATTGTCACCTGACTCAAGTTTCCAAGAAGGTCATAAGAATGCAAAGTTCAAATTGTATCTCTACTGCTATAATTTGTCCTTCCCTGCTGTCACTCCCATTATGGTTCAATTAACAGTGGAAGCCGGGAGCGACTTGATGAACATCTGTCGCCTCCACCTGGAAACAATTCAATAAGGTCGCACCATGGGAAGATATTATGGGATGTCAGCCTAAGTTTTTTTCCATTTTCACGTTGGGTGGCAAGAGCAATTCGGATAATGGGAAGGAGAAGGGTACTCCATCAGCTGGAAATACTAGGTCAATTTCCCAGTGTAGGATTCTAACACAAATTCAAAATAAATACAAAAACACAAATGAATGAAACTTCTGAAACTACACGTTCCCAATGGCATCACTTTTAAATCCTATACATAAAATGCAGTGTCGGCAAAAGCTGCTGTCAAGCAAAGTGTCACTATCTAAATAGTGTGTATTGTGTAAAAGAGCATATTTTTTATATATTACCTAGGCATGTCACAGGATGGCCCGGTTTCATCTAGAAACGGACAAAACAGTGAAGGACCATTAGCCGTACATTGTTGGAATGAATAGACAATGGCAATAGCAATTTAAGATAAGCCTGAAATGAACCATATTTCTGCATGCCTGAAATTCTCAAATTAGACCCAATTATCATTGAACAGACCTATAGATTCCTTTTTAAATGATAAAAGAATATATCTCTGTCATTATTTGTTAATTGCTTCAAACTACATATTTTCAATCTTCAAAAGACTTCAGAAACAGTGAAAATGTGCTGCCCAAGCCTAAAAAGTTATTTAATAATCATTACTTTTTAATTATTTTAATTAGCATATCTAAATTCATTTAAATAGTTCATTATTTTCCTCCAACGCTGTGTTCAGCTATGTTTTTAAGACATCTGTTTGTAATGCTGTATCATCCAGAATAAAAAGTTGAGATATCAGGCTGAAGAAATAAGGCTACAGGAGCTACAAATATTTCAGGATATAAAAGAAGACAGTCAGTGAATAAATATAATCACCTTCAAGCAATACAATGGGCAATAGACAAGAGAGGGAAACTGCTAATCTCTATAGACACTAGAACAGCAAGAAACAGGCTTAAAACGTATGTGCAAGAGACAAGCTTTAGTTTGGACCAAGGAAAGATAATATGCAATGTTCAACAATAGAAAAATACTATTATGAAAGACATGATTCTATTTTTCCCTCAAATTATGGTATAACTGTGGTTATTGTGTAAAATTTCCTGTCTTGTGTGAATTTAGCAACCCATATCTGGTGGACTTTCCAATCACTCCTTCAGATATATTATGCCAGCAAACGTCACACAGTTATAAAAACAGTTCATAGACATTGAATAAGATAGATCCAAGTGCAAAATTAAACAAGGGAGAAAAAAGACAGGATGCCTAGAAGAACTTGGAAAAAGGCCATCTGCTTTAACACTTTCGGGGGTAGAAAACAGAAACACAAGTTGGTGCTGCTTTCAGCCACTTACTACTGCCTCTTCTGGAAATGGAAGCATATGGTCCCCGTGGGAGCACGGGGGCAGGGGCCCAGTGGGATCAGAGCATTTCCACCCCACAGCCTGAGCCCAAGGTGGATCTACCAAGTGTCACATGGAGAGCCTAAATTTAGTCACATAATTTTATGAACTTACATCTCCAAATCGGTGGCAATTTAAAATCAATATATCCAATTTAAAATTTTGTTTAATGTTTATCCATCAAATGATTTTTCATGAAGGATGGATGAGCCACATTTCTGGTCATGATTAAAATGAATCAGCTCAAAACAGAGTAACATCACATTAAGAAACCAATTTGGCCTCTATTCTAAAAGAATAAAAATTAAGCATGTCAGAAAAGTAGTTTCTGAAATCTGGGGGAGAGCCTCTCTCTGCTCTCTTTCTCTCAGAGAAAACATTAAAATGAAGATTAAAAAAAAAAACAATTAACAGGAATTCTGAACACCATTCAAATATGAAACCCATTATAACTGAGTGGTCTATCACTTCAAGAGCTAAGCAAATTGACCTAAGTTCAAGAGAGGATTTAGCACTGACATTAAAAGTCATTTTAAAGAAAATGTGGAAAAGCTTCATGACACTGAATATAACAGTAAGAACCTTTAGGTGAGGTGTAACTAGCTAGAGCTGGCCTCAGCTTGTATTAAGCGAGTGTGTTCTAGCAGACCCCTCAACCTCTCCTTACATTGCAGCCCTCCCAACTGCCTAAATACACAGAATGTGGAAACCATTCATTCATTCATTCATTCAACAAGCATTTATTAAGAATCAAACATGACAGTGACTACCCTAAGAATATTACCGTCTTGCACTCCATTGACATGAAGATAATTAAGAAGTAAACAAACAAACAAAAATGCATAATTCATTTGAGAGCAATAAATGCTATGAAGAAAAATAAAGTAGGGTGGTATAACGAAGTGGTGATGGGAGTATGCATTAGGATGGTCCAGAGGAAACCACTCCTTAAGAAGGTGACCTTTGAGCTGAGACTTGAATGATGAGAGGGAACCAGGGAAGATCTGGGGAAGGACAGAGAGGTAATGTATACAGAGGGAAGAGTTATTACAAGGCCACACAGAGGGAAGGAGCTTGGTATGTTGGAGGGCAAAAAGTTTGGAGGATAAATCAAAATGAATGAGGGTGAGAATAATAAAAGTTGGGGGAAACAGGCAAGGGCCAAGTCATACTGGGCTTTTTAAGTCCTGCTAAGTAGTCTGGATTTATTTTAGGATACTAGAGAGGCACTGTAAGATTTTAAGCAGTGAAGAGGGGTGTGATATGATCTGATGCATATTAGAAAAAAAGATACTCAAATTTTAGCCAAGATATATCCTCTCTTCACTATATATATAGAAATGAAATCCAAATGGAAAAAAATACAAACCTAAACATATAGATAATCAAAGGGACAAATCTATAGATAAGCGGTGAGAAAGCTAAAGCCCCAGGTGTGCTGAGTTCCATGTTTGGAAATAGCAGAACTGGCCAAACATTCATCTCCTGAGGCAGAAAGGAAACTAAAACTACTTTATAAAATATAGCAGACCAAAGTGAACCTCATTACTTCAACTAGTGACTAAGAAGGGGTTTCCCTTATTTGGAAAAGAGATTTTAAAAATTAAACCACTGCTGACCATCACCTGAGCTATGGCTTACAGAAAGCTTTGGTAAAAGGAACCATATAATTCTAGCAACCAGGAACTGAACCAAGGTGCCCAGCATCTGTATGGTTGGATCACCACATCCCCAATATCACCACTGCTCAGAGCATAAAATGCCACCACAAAACCCTAGGCAGAGAAATGTAAGTAAAGAGAGGCAAAAATAACCTGAGAAGTAGCCTTCCCTTTCCTGGCTTCACTTCCCAACTTCCCTTCTCATCTTCCCTTCCTTCCACCTTCCAGCCTTGACCAACAGAGTGTCACTAGAAGCAGGGTGGTGAGAGACAGTAAGTGCTGCACTGAGCCATGTGATGTGCACAAAAAACGTGGGATGAAGCAGAGGAGGGTGCTGCATCTGGACATCAACAGAGACAGGCCTGGTAGTGAAAGAAGTGGAATAGCAGGGAAGTGGGTTAACTGCGTAAATATGTTAACTGATCAAAGTAAATATATCAGAAATTTGTCACTGTCTGAGAAGAGACTTACAAACATGGAACGAGGGAACACTCACTAACAAGAACCCTGGTATAAATCTTGGTATGAACTTACAGGATTTAAGTAACTAAACATTTAAATGAAATGAATATTAATATATGTATAACTTTACATATATATAGTGATAGATGTTGTCTTACGTGTGATTGTGCATAGGCACGTACAAACCCCACACACACACACACACAGAAAACACTGTGTGTTTCCTAGCACTGTTTCCTAAAGGGAAATGACATTCCTCTTAACAGCAATGATATCCAGCCACTCTAAAAGCAATGGCATTTCAGCAGCAGTGAGCATACTGAGCACTTGATTTGGTCTTAAAATACTACCCTCCAGGGAAAACGGCTGAGTACAGGCTGGGTCAGAAAAAGTACAAGATGACAAGAGAAAACCAGCATATTCTGTTATGCCAGAAAGTAAGGACATACTCAAAGAATGAGCAAGGGATGTCAAAAGGACATAAGCCAGCTTGAAGACCTACCATAGGCTAATCTAGGACAATTTGGGTACACACAAAGCAACAAACAAACAAACAAAACAAAAATGAAACTCGTAAGAATAGGATTACACCCTGTTGAATAAAATGGAAATCCATGCGTACTGCTGATATAATTTAAATAAAGAAATAAATAGATGAATGAGAAAGAAGGGTCAGTTCTTCTCATGGCAAAATGCTCATCTGCAAATATGAAAAGGGAGGAACTAGATAGTCACCATTTGCCAAGCATGAGAGTGGTAGCTAACAGAAGCAGGAATATCGATGAATGCCAAGCCTGATCAGTGGAGTTTGGGCATAATATAGCAGCATCTCCCCACAAAATGCTAATCAAACACAAAAGGAAAATGGTCATTTTTAAGGGTAAGAAACCTGGCAAATACCATCTTGATGAGGAATCAAGGTTAGCATCACTGGTGATTTGGTGGGAAACATTGCATGTCTCCTGATTTTACACACTGAGAACACAGAATCATTTCTATGGAATTTAGCCAAGAATTCAAGTTTTGTATTGGGAAAACAATGGATAGATCCATGTCCTCTGGATGATGGAAAAGATGGAAAAAGATGAAGGATGTACCCAAGACTGAAAAGAAAATACTGAGGACTGAGAACTAACTGCAACACATGATCCTAGAATGCATCTGAACCACACAAGAAAAAGAGAGAATGATGGAACAGATGGTGAAATTTGTGTGAGGTCAGTAGAATAAATAATAGTATTCTACAGCATTTATTAACCGATTAGAAGGACTGCAGAATGGTCATATGAGAAAGAGTCTTT
>PVJL010011360.1:0-43431 GCA_004026885.1 Lyroderma lyra | reverse complement strand
GCCCTCCCTCCCTCCTGCCCTCCCTCCTGCCCGCCCTCCTGCCCACCCTCCCCAATTTTCCTTCTCCTGGGAACCTAAGGATTTTAACTTTGAAACTTTTAAGAGACAAATTCTTCATTTCTCCATCCCAATAGCTTTGAAATGCTCATCGTTTCCTCCATAAGACAAACAATAAAGACGTGTTTCTTGTTTTGAAGACAAAACGAAATAACGGTGAGGACCTTTTAGGGACCAGTTCTCAGTACTTGCCCAGGACAAGGAACTATGAAACTAAGGGCCGATGGCACACGGGGAGGTCCAGCAGACGTTTGATTCACGGCCGGTCCCCGCGGCTGACGGACCGCGAACCTGCCGCCTGCCACCCCGGGAGCCCCCGCGGGCCCGCGCACGGGCCTGGAGGAGCGCGCACACGGGCTTCGTCAGACCGCCACCTGCCCTGGCTCCCCTCGGACGCGCCGTGTGACATTGCCGGCTGTCGTGCAGATGCGTGAGTCAGGCCCAGGACCTGACCTGACAGCAGGAGCGTCTCAGGGTGGCCCCTGTCCTCACTACGCTCAGCCTCGCTAGGCCCCTGCCTCGCCTGACTCAGTGGTACTTTTAGCTCCAGTTGAAGGAGCTGTTAAGGGCTTGACTGCGCTTTTATTCAGAGCACCTCTAAGTGGCTGTGCTGACGTGGCTAGGGCTTTCGGGGTGTCCACGAAACCTCCTGAGCCCCTCTTTGGGGGTTAGTTCTTTAGAAGTACCTGGTCCCGGGTGTGGACGGTTGTTCTGCCCCGTTATTAATTGGGCTGAGCAGTATTTGTCTCGTCCGCCCCGGCCAGCCTCGCTCCGAATCATTTCAATGAGGCTCCTTTCTATTTGCCCACATTTATTGAATCACCTTATTAAACTCACAACTTAAATTATTTTTCCCTTAATTGTTCCTCAGATTACTTTATCTGATCTTGTCTTTCATTTTCGGCACCACACACACACACACACACACACACACACGGTCTTAATTGGTTTATGGATGATTGGTTAATAGATTTGATGGACTCCTCTTAACAGCGCGCGATTTCCCTCCACACACTGCAGCTGCTTTAATCCCTTGGCCTGCTGCAAGCAAGCTGAAGGTACCTAATCGAAGACAAGTCACTCACAATGTTTTAAATTAATTTCACCTCTTTCACGTATTCTGAATTTTTCGCAATTAAAAAGCACCAACCAAAATTTTTATTCGAAAAAACCACATCATGGGTTTTTTTCTTTGTTTCTTCTGTTTCGATAGTATGATTATACCAATTCGAATCCATGCAGCTGGTGTCATGTATTTTGTACTATTTTATCATATTGCCAAAATTTACAAATTGGTTTTCCTTGTAGGAAAATGGGGGGAGGGGTTGACAGTGAGGGGGTAGCAACCCCCATTTACATGCGAAGGATGTTTATACGTGAGGACGTTCCTTCTTTTTCCCGTGTTCAGTCTAGTTCTCTCTCCATTGAGTCACCGGGCTCCCCCGAAAGGGCCTCGCCCCCCCACCCCAGTCCCAGGTCTGCAGACCTGAGCTCGAGGCTGCGTCTCTTCTGCAGGTGTACCTGGCGGCAGGCACGGTGTACGGGCTCGAAGGCCAGCTGACTGAGCTAGAACACGCTGCCCGCTGCATCCACAGCGGCAGTGACGAGGCTGAACTGGCAGATTTGGAGGACCAGGTGGCCACGGCTGCAGCCCAGGTCCACCACGCTGAGCTCCAGGTAAGAACTCTCCCCTCTGCCCAGCACGGGGAGGGCACCCCGTCTTCCACAAGAATGATCTCAGAGGCTTTGCATCATTCAGTTCGTACCAGCCCCATTGCACTTGCAAGGATGTGGTCCCCAGGGCAGAGTCCGCCAAATTCTCCTTTTCATTCACTTTATTTTTTTTTTCGGTAATAACTTTTTTTATTGTTAGACTTATCGGGGTGACATTGATTAATAAGACTCACACAGGCCCCAGGTGTGCAATTCCACAGCGCATCGTCTGTGTGTTGCATTATGTGCTCACCACCCAGACTCAGTTCTCTCTCCGTCACCAGGTATTTGACTCCCCCTCCCCCTCTTCCAGCCCCTCCCCCCTTGCCCTCAGGTAACCGCTAAACTATTGACTGTGTCCATGATAACATATCAGACTTCTCTTTAAAACCTCGGCCGTGTTTCTCTTTGACAAGTCTCTGACCCATAGGTATGTTTCTTGGCTGTCTAGGTCCCCGTTCCGTCCCAAGACCACGCTCCCCTCACCCTCACCACACTGTTGATTACTTATCTAATGGCGCCTTTCCCCACTCTGGACTGAAAGCTCCCGGAGGACAGGACTGTAGCCACCTGGCTTACACAGTAACTCCAGTGCCTGTCGCAGTACCTGACACAGGTTTGGCACCCGATAAAAATGAAAAATAAAAGAAAACAAAAACGGGATGAGTAAATAAAAATTGGAGGTATAGATTTCTCAGACCAGTACTGTGCATGATGTAGACAATCATGGTCATCCGTAACATCGTACAGATACCTGTTGGCAGTTTTCATGGACAGTCCTTGGTCCCTGACTCTGGATCAGAACTGACCGTGGACGAAGCCACTGATTCTCCAACGCGGGTCCACGGAGATGGACTCGGGAACCCACGAGAAAGGCTTGTCTCAGCAGCGTAAGCTCAGTGGAGACCCCTGGTTCACTGATGTTTCTGTAGACCCTGCGTCTTATCTCTGCCAAAGTGGGGTCAGTACAAACACCTCCGGAAAGAGCTGACAGTCTTGGGTGATAATTATTTTTTCAAATAAATATTTTCATTGTAAAGAGTCAAAAATCACAACCACCACTGACATGATGAAACACTCCTAAGAATGCTAGGACACCGAGTACCCACGCTGTGGGCGGGTTCGTGCTGTGTGCCGGGACCTGTCTCATTGGCCCTGTTGACAATTTATTATCAGCAAGAATGGCTGGAGAGCAATTCTCCTCAAACAAAAAACATTTTCCATAAACACCTTCCAACATTTAATCAATTTATAATCAAAATTATATAAAGATATATACAAACTAGAATCAAATCATTTGTTTTCTGGGGGTACATTTTGCAGTAAATACTTCTTGAATGGCATAGAAGAAGACTATTACATATGTGTGTTTGGGAAGTTTTTATTGGAATTGTTAGTTATTCCTGCTTCCAAATTTTTATGGGCTTAAATTATTAGAGCTATGTTTTATGGCAGAAAATCCTGGAATCCAAAATGTTTATTTTCCGTATGTTTGAATATTCATTTTGAAACAGTACAGTAATGTTATCCATAATACCTAATCTTCAGTGAGCCTTACCCTGTGCCAGGGCGTCATGCAGGGTCACCTCTGTGCGCATTCCTGGGGAGTCTCTCTTGACGCCTGGTACCAGGGAAAGCCGTTCATCTGAGCACGTGGCCTTTATCTTGTGGACGCAGAGCTCTACATGGATCGCTTTGCTTTGGCCCCAGGAAACACAGAGCTGGATTGGTCATTCTCCTCTCTCAGGTGTAGGGGTCACTGGCATGTAGTCTTAGGAATGAAGTGGAATTTAACTAGATGGGTGGGTGGGGGTGGATGGATGGATGATAATGATGATGGTGATGATGATGATAGATAGATAGACAGATAGATAGATAGATAGACGGACAAAACATCGGCATAATCAGTGCTCTGTGGTCTCCTTTCCTCTCTCTTTGTCCTTTGCCCCGTGAAGGAACATTGGAAAAATTTAACCCGCCTTATTCTAGAGCCCACCCATGAGAAAGTGGAGTGGTCAGCATCTTGCTTCTCCCACTAATCTGTCTCCCGGGGCCCTCGGGGCAAGGCCCTCTATGAAAACTACTTCCAGAGAAGAGTGTGGGCGTCTAATCCACACCAGTTGCAAACAACTGATAACAGCTCAGCCTGTAGTCTTCCTCAGAGGCGTGCCCAATGTGTCCGAGTATAAACGAAAGGAATGCAGCGCTCACTGTGCAATTTGATGAGTCAGAACAGGAAGTCCTGGCGGCCAGGGAGCAGCAGGGGCTGCACTGTGGCCCCTCCCGGAGACTGGCCGCTGGCCGGCTGTGCTCGCATTCCTCCCCCACCTGCCACAGGCTTGGCCTTCATCTACCTCCTCTTCTTTTTCTGACCAAGACTGCCACTCTTTGGGGACAGGGGAAGCGTTTCCTATGTTGATTGACTTTTCAGTCCTCTCTGCACTTCTAGCACCTACCCCAGTAGGCTTTGTCCAAAGAAGCCATCAGTAAGTGACAGCAGAATTAGAGTTTGTCTTGAGCAGCACTAAATAATTCGGGGCGGGGCCATGGAGACCTGGGGGGCGGGGGAGCACCGACATTGGCTGCTGGGCCTACCTTCAGGTTACTGGTTTCATGCCCCAGCACCAGTCAGTCTGCACCATCTCAGCAGGACAGCTGTGATCCCCACCGCCTCCCCCCACTCTGCCAGCCTTCCCCTGCCTCTTCTCGTGTCCCCCATCCCAGCCTTGGCAAGTCCTCTGAGCATGTGGCAATGTGGCGAGAGCATGAGCCCTGGCACCAATTCCAAGGTCTGCACCAGGCCAGGGAGGTGTTGGGTTTATTACTATCCCTGTGGGCCACGGTCTGCTCACCCACAAATCCAAGAGAATGGTACCTACGAGGACAGACGATCCATTTCACGAATTCATCCGAGAAAAAGTGCTACAGACCTCATAGCTGAAGCTTACTGCACAGCTTCCCCAGGGGAGGACTTCGAGGGTGACCGTACTGAGATTCAGTAATTCTTCTAGGATGAGTTCGTGACATTGATTGTCCGACCTCTTACGTCAAAGCAGACTTGTTCTCTATCGATTCGTAACCCTTTTAGCGGAGGTTCCCCCGCCAGCGCGCTCTCCCTACTAATGCTGTCCTTCTGCTGCGTTCAGATCTCCGACATCGAGAGCCGGATCTCAGCCCTGACCGTTGCAGGATTAAACATAGCGCCGTGCGTGCGCCTCACGAGAAAACGAGGTCAGAAGCAAAGAAACCAGGTGCGTCTGGGTCTCCCTCCCTCTGTGGGAATTTCGCACAGCCTGGACATTTTAGAAGATAAACTATTTTTGCCTTTGGGAAGGTATGTTGATTGCCGTGTCCTATTTGTAGGTGCACACCATAGACACGTCGAGGCAGCAGCGGAGGAAGCTGCCTGCCCCACCGGTGACAGGTATGCGCGATTGAACCCTCGGCGCCTCCATAGAGGGAAGCCTGACGCAATCGCGTTCAGTAACTGGTGGTCTGAGTGGGAGGGCCGGCCCTGCTGGGGAGTTCTCACCCAGAATTGGTCCCGGGGAGAGTCTGTCTTGACTTGGATCCCCACAAGAAGCAGCCCCCGGGACAAGGACGTGAGTGCAAGTAGTTTATTCGGGAGGAGCTCCCAAGAAGCACTGGTAGGAGAAGGGCAGGAAGTTACGGCGAGGCCAGGTGCTAAATACCGCCAGGAACTCCTGGGGGACGCCGTGGGCTGCACCTCAGCCATCCCTGCCGTGAGCGTGGGAAGATCAGTTCCCAGCTCCCATGCTCCACTGGCTGAAGGTTCTGCCTGCAGGAGCACGAACTGCCTGGTACTCGTGACCTGCCCCACGTGTGGGCAACAGAGCGTGGCAGTGCTCTCAGGAGGATGCTGTCAGAATGTGCTAGAATAGCGACTGTCAGGGAGACGAGAGCAGGGCACCCACAGCATCCAACACAGGGCCCGACCTGGAAGCGATTCCAGAGATGCCAGTTGCATTACCCTTATCCTAGATATTGTCAACTGGATTCGGGAGCCACATAACGATGACACCAAACTAGACACTTAGATCTACAAACTGGAAGAGTAGAGAGTCAGAAGATGTGTGCTTGAATCGTGGTTCTGCCATTTGGTGTTCAACAGACATTTATTGAATGCCTGCTTTATTCCACGAGCACCTCTACAGTTAAAATTTATTACAGATCTAGGATGTCTTACTTGAAACCGTTGGGTCAATGTGTGTTTTAGAAGTTCTTGGACATTAGAAATTCTATTTCATAACAGCCCCCCGCCCATGGGGATGGGGCGGCATCTGACAAACCCCTCAGTATCCTTGCAGGAAAGCGAGAGAATGTTCACATTCGGTGGCAGGGACAAAGACTTTAAATGGCCACGTGTCAATGCAAGTCAGGTGTTGCCATCAGATGATCTTGGCTGCAGAGTCGTAAGTGTGCAGTCTTTCAAGCTTGTTGTATTTCAGTATTGCAAACAAGAGTCTATGGACTATGTTGGATCACCTCCAAGCTACCTTTACCCAGAAAGCCACCAATGATTCATTTATTTGGTTCATGACAAAAACAAACACAAAATAAAAATATTCCGCAGTCAGATATGTGGACCAGAATGCAATTCCAAGTCCACAACAAAAATCCGGGTAATCTGGACAGCTGGTCTTTCTTCCTTAACAAGAAGTCCAGCTTCTGGGTGATACCTACCCCCATTTATTTCCTTTTAGCTGAAAAAATTGAGGCATCTGCAGTGACCGCCATTACAACATTCAATCACAACTTCATTCTCCAAGGCTCCTCCACAAACAGGACTAAAGACAGGAACAGCACCGCCACGGACTCGACGGTAAATGTCCTCTCTGTCGCGATGCCCATCACTTTCACTGTAGGTGGTACCTCCAGTCTATAGTCCTTTCTGCAGCCTCCCCTTAGAGCCCCAAGGAGCATCCTTCCCGCCTGGTCTCGTGTCTGCGGGTTGTGGGGGTGGGGGCAGGGGCCGGGGGGATCTAAAAGAAGTGACAAGCACCTGGCACTGTCACCCTCTTTGAAATGTGGATACGTCCTCCCCACTTCAGCTCCTTGTTGGAACCAGGGTTGCTGTAAGAGAAATAAAAATACACACCCAGGAGTGGAAGGGCAGGTTTAGTCTGTTTTAAAATCCTATTCATGCTTCCTGAAATTTCCGGCCAGCCATTACTTCCTTGTGTTCCTGAACAAAATCAGCAGTGGCCCCATGATGAGGCCCGGGAAGGGACGGGAGATAATGTGCACACATCTAGAGGTCACGCAGGGTTGTGTGCCCGAACACCAACCACGTCGCAAATGCCCGATGCTGCTTATGTGGGAGACGATCGATCCAGCTAAGCTGCCTCAGTGGTACCACTTTGCTAAGGGCAGGTGACATCTGGGTGACAAGACTGAAGCAAGGACATGTTCTGTTGCCTTGTATGCATCACCCATCACTCCCTTCCCCTTTCCCAGCGTCCCCGCCTCCCGAGCACCGGGCACCGACTGACGAAATGACGTAATGACGTAATGACGTGATGACGTAACAACGTACCGGTGTGCGTGCCGTTTTGCATCACAAGTGGCCGCACCTGTCGACACCACGGGGCAGCATGGCTGCTGGTTGCCTTTTCTTCCCTGGTCAACCATTACCCCTGACCTGTCCAAGCCCAATTACCTTGCTCCTGGCTATTAATTCAAAGAGCTAAAAAGATTTATTATTAAACCAAAAGGGCAGACCGCTAGAGCCAGGAGCAGGTGGTTAAAAATAAATTACCCCTCACTGAGCTAGAACACAGGTGGGTGGGTGCCAGGGGCCGTGGGGACGGGCAAGACGAAGCAACTGCTCCGTGGGTGACAGGTTTGCTGACAGTGATGGAGCTACATAGACGTGACGGTCACACAACACTGCGAATGTTCTAAATGCCACTGAATCGTCCACCCTAAAAGGGTTAAAATTATATTATGTGACTTTCACCTCACTAAATTATTTTTTAAAATAAATTACCTTTAATTAACGCAGTGTGGTTAAAAATGAAAGAAGAGACAATATTTACTCGAGGAATGCAAACAAAATGGGGCACGTATATTATTTTCAAACAAAGTAAAATTTAAGACAAGAAGCATTTGGTGAAAACCAGAAGTAAGGATGTCTTCATTTTGATAAAAGAAAATAGTCACTCAAGAGCCTTTCTTGATTTGAGCGTTTGAGCGATACAATGGGTTGTGCCATGGTTGGTACTTTAAACTTCCCCCCATTAAGCTATGTATCTAACTTTATACTTTATGAAACACTCACTTTCTTTCCAACCATCAATGGATCATTTCTAAAAACTGATTTTATACCAGCTACAAAGGAAACCTCCATAAAGTCCAAAAAGTAGAAAGTATAAAACTACTTTCTGTGACCCTGATGCCAAAAATAACCTAGAACAGCACACTGTTCTATAGAACTTTCTGAGACAATGAAGATGCTCTCTATTTGCAGTGCCCAATATGGCAGCCACATGGGCAACTAAGCACTTGAAATAGGGTTACTGCCTTGGAAGAACTGAGTTTTTAATTTTTCTTTAATTTTAATTAATCTGCATGTAAACAGCTACATGTAGCCAGTAACTACCATATTGGATAGAACAAATCTAGAAAATTAGAACAAAAGTTAAATAGAACCGTACTTGGATTTATAAAGCCTGTGCACCCACATGCGCAACTGTGCATGTATATATAAACACACATACACACACACACACACTCTCACACATACATTTCCAAGGAACTATGAATTAAAGAGAAGAGCAAATCCACAGCGCATTTAGAAAATGAAAACATTACATACAAGGGCTGTCCGGAAAGTATTCAGCCATGTAATCATTCTCATTATATTGACAATGGCTGGATTTTTTCTGGAGAGCCCTCATGTATCAAAACAAATGGGATACATATAAAATTATATTGACTCAAATTCATAGTATTACATTTTTCCTTCATTATTAAAGAAGAAGCAAAACTAATGAACTAAGCATTAAATTCCAAACATCAAAGAGAAATGCAGAAACCAATTAATTAAAACCCGAAAGCCATAGATAAACCAAGAGTTTGTTCTACGGAAAAAATAGAAACTAGAAAATTTTTATAAGCCCAATAAAGAAAAAAATAAAATAAAAGTAAGAAATTATGATAGAGATATAACATTTTTTATTTAAATATATGATGTGAATTGTAATTTTAATTCTAATAAAATTGGAATCAAATCAGAATATTAATAAAAGTGGCTTAACAAGTACAAATTTTAAATTTATTAAACCTTCCAAGAAAGATTCTGTAGTCAAGGGATTTTGCTGATAACTTTTTAAGGAAGAGTTAATTCCCATTAAACTGTTCCAGAGCATTAAAAAAACCTGAAAACGAAAGGGTTCATGGTACGAAGCTACTATAATGCCACCTACCAAAGCCTGACGTGACTGGTCACGTGTTTCATGTCCACTCACACTCAAGCACGCATAGACACATAGACCACACACCAATGGTACTTCCTCAGGGAGAGGAAGCGTACTAAATAAAATATTAGCAAATTAAACACAGTGGTACAGAAAATAATAAATTGTCATGTAAATTTTACAGGGATACAAGGATACCTTTAATATTGAGATGGTGACTAATCATGCCAATAGTTCGGTAAGAAAAGTCACTTCTCAAATTAATTTATAATTTAATCCAATTCTCGTAAAAATCTCAGCAGGACTTTTTTAAAGTTCTCATAAGACTAAATCAGAAAGAACAGACAAAAGCATTCTGCAAAGTTGAGGTGATTTTCCTGCCAGATTTCAGAACAAAGGGAAAGCTGGGAAGAAATTGATGATTGATGGAAGGGACTAGAAAGCTCAGCTACAGATGCAGGCACGTATGAAAACATGTTGTATGATTTTTTTTTTTAAAGCATAGGACCTAATAGAGAAAGGATATAGATAATTTTAAAAAACAAAACAAAACTGCGCTTGGGAAACTGGCCCAAGAGGTGGGAATTGGAAAGGGAACCAATTTGCCCTGTTGGATACGCCAAAATGAACGTCAGATGGATTAAGATGCACAGATAAAAAAATACATCACTTTTTAAATGTTGTGCAACACTTACCCAGTCAATGAGCATGGCACCTTTTGTGATATAACGGAAGCGGTGGACATTGATTTTAGTTGGCGCTAAGTAGCTGACAGCTGTGCCACGTGTCTCGCCTCAGGAGCCCGCCCTGGAGTCTGCTGTGATGTACTAGCGCCATGGAACTCCACTGCCAGTGACCCCACTGCCTCCCGCCGTACACGACCGTGCCTTGACCCAACAGCCATTGACTACCGTCAGGATTTCCACCGGAGGACTGGGTCCGGGAGGCCACCGTGCACCCCTGCGCAGGGCTGTCCTGACTCTCCTCCAGAACGCACTCCCGGACTCCAGCACCGCGGTCTTGCCCACGCTCCGCCTTAGACTCCCGGGCATCCAAGAGAGAAAACCAAGACCCTGGCGTCCAACAGCAGAGCTCCACGTCCACAAGCCACATCATTTCCCCATTGGCTTTGCTCCTGCGTGTCGTCTTTATCGTCTTTTCATTTTTATTTTTGATCCCTTTGATTCCACTAGAATTACATGACAACAATTTGTCCAAAGGAAAATCGTTGGTGTTGGGAGGAAGGGAGATGGTATTATCATTTAATTCCTCATTGATTCTTACTGTCTCTCACAAGCTTTTTGTCTTGCAAATAGTAAGGGGGAAAGGGGAAGTGCCCTCTTAGTGAGCACCAGGGCCTGTCCAATTTGGAAGGTGCTCAGCCATCAGGCATGCAGGTGCCCCTTCAGCCACCTCCTTCCTCTGAGCTCCCTGCCCATAGCACACCACGTCATGCCCATTGCTTTGCAGTCACAACCACAGACTGGAGGCACTGACTCCCCCCGCGCATGCCCAGGTCTACCAGAAACAATGGCCCACTGAGAGTTGGGGTTCTTCCTTGGACTCCTGGCACTTGCCCCACGTTGAAGGGGAGAGGGGCATTGAGAGAGCCCACCATTGGCTTATTTTGGGGCTATCCAGAATCAAAATGACGTGGTTTAGCAACGATCACGTCTAAATAAGGACTGGGCAAATGAATTATATAACCACAGGAGACTCTAACCACCTAGAAAATGTCAGCCTCCAAAATTTTTTTCCCAACAAATATTCAGCAAAAGTAGTAAAATGACCTTAAAGATGAAAAAACAAAACAAAACAAAAGGTTAAGGGGTAGCCCTTGAAAACTTCACAGGTATAAAAAAAAAATCAAAGACAAACTAAATCTAACGGACACGAGAGTTGACACTCACTGTGCGTTTCCGGTCTCACATGCGTGACCGGAGTGTGTTTCTGAAGGCAAAGGGAACTGGAATTATCACTCACTGAGTGCCGGCAACCTCTTCGTTACTCCCTCGTGGTTTATTCTGAATCCGAGGGAAAAGGCAAAGATGGGAGGCAAGGGAGTAGTATGAGTGTGGTTTATTCTTCTCTATGGATCCTTAGAGCAACCCTATTCAGTAGGTGTTCCCATTTTTCAGATTTGGAAACTGAGGAACAGAGAGATTAATTTGCCACAGTTGCACCGTGAAGCTGTGTCATTAGAATGGCTCGCAAGAGCCCACTCTGTGCTACTTCCCGCACCTCGTTCTCTCGCTGCTAGGCACAATCCGAGTCCTGAGCTGCTGCTGAAACGTGTGTGATTCGTTCTTGATGGGGGTCTACCTACCTTCCAAGAATACTTGTTGCTGATGCTGTGTGTGTGTCATCCAACAGAAAGGACACCTCTGAAATAAAGTACATCTCTGGCTTTTTGTTCTCTTGGGATGATTCAAAGCAAACAAATACAAATTCAAAAAACACAACAAGAAAGATCTGAGTTTCTAATAGAACGTTTCCTTTAAGAGGCATGAAAAGCAGCTCTGGGTGTGTTACAGTGTTAAAATATTCAGTTTTCTTTGACAAAAACGTGTACTGTGTAAGCCTTGCAAAAAACAAAAACAAAAAAAGAAGAAGCCTGCTCTACGGCATTTGAATTTTTATAAAGGTTTCCTTGTGCCAAATAAGTGCAAAGATTTAATTTACTATTAAAAACCATAAGCATATGTTATAGTTCCAGAAGAATTATTTTGTCATCAAGTGATTTTGATCTCCAGTGTCAATATTTATATTTAGATTTTTATAAAATGAAAATATTTTAATGGTTTAAGAAAATGAGGACATTAGGACCCTATCTTTGATGACTTCTGAAAGTTATGCTTGCCTTCATGTAATATGCACATTACCAAGAATTATTGTCAAGAGAAATGAAACAGAAGTAAAAGTCATTTATGAAAATAATGTCTGCGGGTGTGAGGTGTTTCGGCCTCGGTCGGTCGGTCTGTCGGTCGGTCGGTCGGTCGGTCGGTCGGTCAGTCGGTTAAGGAAGGCTGAGGACTTGCTTTGGCTCATGAGGCATTAGCAGCCGAGTTACCTCAGGGGTGGAGTCGGGTTTGCCCACTAACATTTTGCCATTCACTGTGAGGACCTGCCAGGGCCAGCGCACTGGTCCGAGAACAGACCCAAACCTAGGCTGCAGCTTGCAGTCAAGCTCACTGAGCCCAGCTGAGATCAGCAGGGCCACCCAGCCGACCTGCAGACATACGATGAGAACTAAATCACTGCTGTTTTAAACCCCTGAGTTTTGGGGTAATTCATTATGCAGCAATAGCTGACCGACACACTACCTGAAAATTCAGTTTATCACCTTAGTTTGTGTTAGAGATGAAACGAAGATTAGTGAATATCAAAGTAAATTCACGTGTCAATAGCAAGGCTCTGTGTGCAAACATTGAGCTACTTGTTTTTGACATTCCACAATCTATATATGAAGTTTTTGTTACATTTTTAGGAGAATTAGCTAGCTGGCTTTTTTGGGGGGGAGGGGCGTGGAGGGTAGTTCCCTGGCTGGGAATCGAACCCAGGTCGCAGCGTTGAGAGTGCCGAAGCCTTAGTCACTGCACCACCAGGGAACTCCACAGCTATCTGTCTATCTATCTGTCTATGTATGTATATCGATCATCTATCTCAATGTATGTGTGTGTTCATCTTTTACAAAGGATCCTCTATCCACTAAAATTTTTGATAAAACTTTAAAGCACACGAGACATTTGGTATGGTCCTTTAAAATAACTTCTCACAATGACAGCTGCTCTATTTTCTCCCAGGAGAAATATTTCCCACAAAAAATTTGCATTTTACAGAACAGTTGGTTGCATGAGCCTTCTGTCTCTGCAATTGAGTTATAATTATGATAAAGTGTAGGTAAATAGAGTTGCATTTTAAAGAGCTCTCTAGGGGCTGCACAACTTTAATCTCCACTTCAAACATCGGAAATCTCAAAGAGGTTATTTAGAAGGTTCCAGTTTGGTAGAATCAAGTTCCAAAATATAGAAAAATATGTTTGATATCAACATTGCCCCATTGGATAGAGATGAAAGACTTAAGGCCGAGCTTCTCGGACTTGGACGCGCAAACGAGCTCTGACTCAGCGGGGTGGGGTGGAGCCCGCGCTCTGACAAGCTCCCAGGTGGTGCCCACGCTGCTGGCCGCAGCCTGAGGAGCGAGGTCGGCGCAGCCCCTCGGAGAGGCCTCTGCAGGACTGGGGCCCAGTCACCCACAGTGTCAACCTGGCCATTGCTGCCTCTCCTGTGACTCTTGGTCCCCTTTATTCTCTCACGTTCCCCCTCCCGCGGTGTGTATCCGGGGTCCCCTCCCCGATGAGCTTTGGGAAGAACCTGACTTCCCTGGCAGCGCACACCCATGTTTGCATGTCTTGCCCCTGCAGCGGTCCGAAAGCCCCTGCAGGAACCGGGTTCCGTTTGTCACACACAGAGCCGGGCACAGAGCAGGTGTGAGAAACAGGGTTCATGGGGTGGCTGTGGTGGTCTGGCTCTAGGCTGTGGCTACTCCATGCCCATGTGACTGCACGGAAGATTGGGTGCTACAGGGGAGCAGTCCCCCTCGTGCCCACCCTCGGGGTGGGAGGGAGCATCGCCCCCACACTGAAGTGTATACGAGGAATCCCAATACCAAATGGAGGAGCAGGAGGCTCCCCTAAACCTATTTTTCTAACGAGGGTGGGACAATCCCACGTGGCAAGAAAAGGTCCAAGCGCCTGCTCCCGGAGTCCAAAGTCACAAGCCCCTCTACCCACAGACACTCATGACCTGGGGGTCCCAATGAGACCCTAGCAACTTTGGCCTAGTCTAGCCGGGCTCTTATTATACTGTCCCTGGGCTGAGGAGGAGGTGACATCAAGTTCTGGGGTGCCACCCCCGCTCCCTGCCATCTCTAATAGGCCAGCAAAGCCTCGGAGGTGCTCACTCTGCCCCGCCTTCTGTGAACACAGCCCACGAGCCCCGACGTGACCCCCCTCTTCTCCCAGTGCCTCCTTCTCCTTCGTCCTTTGCCTGTAAAAAGCTGGAACCTAGAGAACTCCAAGGCTGGAGCAGTATTCCCAAAACGGGGTCCGGACTACACCTGGGGTGAGGAAGACGGTCAGCTGGGAGCCGGCGAAAGAAAATACTAGACCTTCTCTTTTCAGATACTTACTTGTATCTGAAAGTAAGCATGGCCAATATTAAGTGGATGGACAGATGAGAGCACACGCGAATAATTTATAAATGAAGATATCTAGTTTTTACTGATGGGATGTGTGGTCCAAAACGTTGGGAGACCACCTCGTCGTCAGAAAACCTAGTGAGCTTCTGGTGGCTCGAAGTCCCCTCTGGCTGGTCCCCACCCTCACCTGTCAGGACCTGACTCAATGGAAGGAGGGCAGAAAAGGGGAGGTAACTGAGAACCCCAGTCTATTGGTCGGGCCCTGTGACGCGTGTCATCCCACCCACTCAGGGGACAGCTTCCTGTCGGTCTGGTCCGTCCCCTCGCTCTGCTCCCCAGCCCGGAAGGGAATGTGTGCTTACCCCCCAGCTCTCTTAACTGAGGTTCGGAAAGGCATCGACCTCTTGTTGCCCATAAACAACCCAGTGAGCTCCCTTGAGACCCAGAGATTTCCAATCACGTTGACTCGTGGGTCAACGCTAAAGCGCTCTGTTAGGAGAGGTGAGAGCCACCGGGCCCGTGAGGCCAGTGAGTCAGGTAACAGCCCCCTCCTCTATCTGGCTCTGCCTTCCCTCCGTATCCATGATGCCCGGAGCCAGCCAGCCAGGCAGGGGCCTCAGTTTACAAGGCCGCCAACCTGAGAAGCTCTGGGAAGCCCGGCTGTGCAGGAAAAGGGCACCGAACCTCCGGAACACCTGTCAGCTGATAAGATCTCCGTGAGTCCAGGCGAGTCATCACTCGGCTATAATCAGAGCAATTTGGGGAGTGTGCCCTTGGCACTCCCCAGACAGCCCCCCCAAGTTTGCCAAGTTCTCCGCCTTGGACTTGGAGAACCTAATGGCCTCAAGACTGTGCAAGCCACCTTCTTGTCCATGTGCTGTGTGATCCAACGACAAGGAGCGGTGCTGGCCCACAGCCGTGATGGGCCACACGCACCAGGTGTTGGGTGCGGAGGTGACAAGACACGTAATTGCTTCCTCATTCACTGAGCAGTATGGTAATTACTTAATTGAAAACGAAGGGGCTGCTTGCAGGCCCGCGGTCGTGTGTGCTTTCTATTGCACTTTTATTCCACACGCCCTTCCCACGTCCTGATGGTCCCCTCCCCGCCTCCCGCCCAGGCCGAAGGCAACGCGAGCTCCAAGGCAGGTGCCCCTGAGTTCCGGGCAGGCTGAGACGCGCAGAGAGTGGGGGTGTGGTGGGGCGGGCAGCCGGGCCCCAGCTCCCCGCCAGGGCGGCCGGGCCAGCCGCAGCTCCACCAGCCGGAACGGTGGACTAGAAATATCCTACTTTGTCCTGCTCCGCAGTTTGCTCAAATGTGTCTGAGCTGATTTTGCAATCTCCACGCTTTCTAATTAGCTACCCTGAAAGGCACCTAAAACCATCGCTCTGAGTAACGGAAAGGGGTCATTCGGGGACTGGTTGTACCATCTTCCACACCGCTTGTAGCTCCGTGCCCGGCCACACAAGCGGGGGGCTGGTGTGGGGCTCACGGTTCCTATTTTGCCAAGATCCTGGCGCATGCATGAGGACAAATGTCATTGCATCCGTTCTTGGTGGGTTGGTTGGTTTTCTGCTAATGGTCAGCGATGTCCCCACCCCGAATTACAGCAATTACGTAGAAAACAATGTGTTTACTTGGAAAAGACAAATTGGTTTTTGTGATTCGGTCGTTTGGATAAATTCTCTTTCTAAGAGGGGAAGGTCTCACCTTCAGCGTCTGTTTTGAAAAGCTGCGTGCCATCCTTTGTGCAGTTCCCCTGAAAAACGCGATGGAGGTGACTGCCTGCGACCCTTTCGTTTCAACTTCGGAATTATACCCCAAGGAGCAGTGACCCTGCCCTCCAGCTCAGTGCTGACAGCTCTGAAATTCTCGTGTCTCAGTCAAGAGGCGTTAGTGTTGCTAGCGAGCCCTAACATTCAGAGGGAGTCACGGTGAGCGGAACCCAAGCGTAGATTTTCTTCTATTTAATCTGTTTTATCACTACGAAGTGCACCTGAAATCTCAACTGTAATGGGAAAAAATCTGTTTTCTCACCCTCTCCTTGCCCTGCCCATGTCTCGGAGATGTGTTTAATGCAGAGGAACTTCCTGTCGTTTCGTTTTCGTGTTGGCTCACGGGGCACTTCCGGGCATTTCCCTTTGGCTGTGACCTTATCACAGACGGAGATGACCTGAGAGCCTCCCGGCCTCACGAATGTTGGAAAGTGGCCGCCTCCTCCACTTCAGCTCTGTCCCCTCATCCTGACATCGTGACGGCCCTGGACGTTACTGTGAGGACGCCGTGCCCCGGCCGTAGCTGTGCCCTGCCGGTGACGTCGCTGCTAACCCGGCCTCCGCGATGCTCACTCCCTGCCCTTGGCCTCCCCGACGGTCCCCCGATGCGAAAGGTCACACTGACACAGTCTGAGTAGACAAGGAGCCGGCCAAGGAGTGGGACAGTGTGTGCCCGCCCACTGATACGGGGACAAGCTGGGAGAGAGTGATGTCGTAGGAGCCGAGAGAAGAAAGGAGGCGCTCACTTCATCGCTGCCGTGAGAGCATCAAGTAAGATGAAGACAGCGACGTGGCCTTGGATGGGCGACACGGAGGTGAAGGACACTTGGGCGAGGGCGTCCTCAGCACAGCAGCGGAGACGGAGGCCTGTCTGGGGGCCTGAGGAGCAGTGCGTCGTGAGCAAGGGGGAGACAGAAACCACAGACAACCCTTCACGAGGGCAGAGAAATGCGTCCTGGCCAGGGAAGAGCGTAAGGCCAAGGCAGGTTTTAGTTCTTGTCTCTTTAAGACGGAAAATTCCAGAGAATGTTTGCATCCCGGGGGGGCCTCATAGTGTGGGGTGGAGGGAGGAGAGAGGGAGGGAGAGATAGAATGAATAAATGCAAGAGAAAGAAGGAGAGACTTCCAGGAACATCTTTGCGGGGCAGAAGAAGGAAACAGGGACGACTGGGCCAGGCAGACAGCAGAGGCCCGCAGGCCGGAGACGCGGGGTCCGGGTCTGGGTGCGGCCAGTTGCTGCCTGATCGCTCCCGCTAAGCATGAGCAAGCTCACCGGCTGAGCACGAACACGGGGGAAGGAACTGGGTTCGGAGAGCAGAGAAGCATGACATTCTCAGTGTAGAAGATGAGGGGAAGAAGGTGCTAGAAGTGCAGTGAGAAGTAGGAAGGGCGGGGCTGCCCACGCCCCTGAGGCTCCTGGTCCCCGACGGGAAGCGAGGCTGCTCAGGAAAGCAGGCGCGGGGCGGGAGGAGCCCGCAGCCCGGGCCGGAGCACCACGCCAGCGGCCACTGTTGCCTTGCTGCTTCCTTAGCTGAGACCCCACCTTGCTGCTTCCTTAGCTGAGACCCCAGAAAAGCAGCGAAACCCTGGGCCATGCCCAGAGGGAGGGAAGGTGATTCCAATGAAAGGTCTTGCAAACGCAGACCCTGTGGCCTACGAAGCTGACACAACGTGAAGATGATGCCAATTAGATAGGTGTTATGGGGAGGGGGTGCGGCGGGCTTGCCCCCCCCAGTGCCGCTGTGACCAGAGTTTGCACAGCCCGGAACGTGAGGGCACGGCGGGCACACGGTGACACGGGTACAGCGTGCACGAAAATAAACGGTGGCTCGGGGAAGGGAGTAATGGAATCGACTGAGCAGCTCTCGGATGAAAGCGAGCTAAGGAAAGCGCTCAGGGAAGCTATTACTACACGACAATGTCAGCATAAAAACTTGGGGCTTGGAAATGTCACCGATCTGTCCTTGAAATGAGAAACAACAACCTGCCGTGTCACCCCACTTCCAGAAAGTGTGGGAGATACAGCAACATGCAGCTCGGACGCCCGCGCGGGCCCCCCACGGGGTGTCCCGGGACACGGAGTCGGTGGACGATCAGCACGGACCCCGTCTCCATGTTACTGAGACGGGCGCGCTGCGTGCTCCGCGTCGGGGGAGGGCGGGCGGTCCCTTCCCGTCGTGGCGCCAATGGGCCACGTCTGTACCTACAGGTTAAAGCCTCCAAGGAGTGACCCAAGGCAGCTTTCAGGCGGTGTCATCAGCCCTTTTCAAAGGGCTGTTTCGCAGTTAGCTGCCCTCTGACTGATGGCCACCCTTCGGCCCCTTGCTGTCCAGGGGCCGCGTCTCCTCCGTCCGAGACGGGCCAGGTCTCTTCTGTCAGGAATCGCCACGTCTCCGTTCCCTTCCCGAGGGTCCCAAGGAACCTCCGACCTGACCACGGGCACCTCCCAGGAGCGGTCTGGGTTGCATCTGTGGGGTGAAAGCCTGTCGTTCAGATATGGAAGGACCGGGGTGTGGAGGGTCCCTCAACCCCGGCCGGGGAGCACTTGTCTCTGTTCCTGCAAGATGACAAGTCTTGTATGTCAAATTCTGACTCTTTTACTACAATTGTAACCCACTTACGATGGAATACCCTGGCATTTCTGGGTTAATAACATTCTTTTTGATGTGGCGTTGCCTCGATTGGCTAATGTTTGATTTACTATACTGACAGTGAGTGAGAGAGACCCGGTTTTGTACGCGCTTTTCCTCAATGACAGCCTCAGTGCCATGTGACGCACATCCCGCACAGCTCATCCCTGCAAAGTGTAGCGTTCCGTGTGTGACCGCCACCGTACCCAGTGTGGGGGTAGCCTCGTCACCTGAAGAAACCGCACCCTCAGCAGTAACCACCCATGTCCCAGGAGCACACGCCCAGCCCTAGGTGGTGGGTCACCTCCTTCGTCACTACAGACCGGCCAGTTCTGGACAGTTCGCGTAAATGGAGTCACACAACACTCAGTCTCTCGTGACTGGCTCCTTTCACCCAGCGTGTGTCCAAGTTCATCCATGGTATAGCAGGTGTCAGTCCCCTTATGGCTGAAGGATGTCCCATTGTACAGATACACCAAGTGGTGCTCGTTCCCTCCTCAGGTGACGGACATCGGGCGGGCTCCTGTTTTGCGGATCGTGAGGACAACGCCGTTAGGAACGTCGCCTGCGCACCCCACTGCGAGCGCGTGGGCTTTCTGAGTACCTGGCAGTGCGTTAGGTGCGTCACCGGATAAATGTGTCCAACCAGACTATTTTCTGAAGGGGCAGCAGCATTTCACATGTCTACAAGCAGGGCACGGAAGTTTCCGTTTCTCCACACCCTCAGCAACAACGTTATTGCTCTATCTTTGGTTTTTGTTCGTTTTGGTTTTTCATGCTAGCCATCCCAGAGGGTGAGAAGTGGTATCTCACCGTGGTTTTGACTTGCATCTTCCTGATTGCTACTGATGTTGAGCATCCTTCCATGTGCTCATTGGCCATCTGTACATCTTCTTTGGATAAATATCTATTCAAATCCTTTCCCATTTTTTAAATTGTGATGTTTTTTTATTATTGTTCTTTGTGTATTCTGGATACCCCTTGCTTATCAGATGCATGACTTGCAAGTTTTCTCCCATTCTCTGTGTTATCATTTCACTTTCAAGTACAAAATTATTTTTAATTTGATAAGTCCAACTTATCTATTTTTTTTTTTTGTTATTTGTGTTTATGCTGTCATATCTAAGAAGCCATCGTCTAATCCAAAACCATGAAGATTTACACTTTATGTTTTCTTCTAAGAAAATAGTTTTAGGTCTTACATTTAGGTCTATGATGCATGTGAATTAATTTTTGGGTATGGTGTAGCGTTCACCTTCATTCTTTTGCAAGTGAATTCCAATTGTCCCAGCACCACTGAGTAAAAAGACCCTTCTTTGCCTCATTGAACTGACTTGTCGTCCTTGTGAAAACTATCAATTGATCATAAATGTAAGGGTTTGTGTCTGGACTCTTGGTTCTATTCCAGTGACCTCGATGTCTATATTTATGCCAGTATCGCACTGCCTTGATGACTGTAATTTTGTCGTGAGTTTTGAAATGAGGAGTGTCAGTCTTCTAACTTTGCTGTTCTTTTTCTAGACTGTCTTAGCTATTCTGGGTCTCTCACATTTCCATTTGAGTTTTAGAATCAGCTTTTCAAAGCTGCAAAGAAGCCAGCTGGGATTTTGATGGGTATTGTGTTGAATCTGTAGATCAATTTCGGAAACGTTACCACCTTCAGTCTTCTGATCCATGAACATGAGATGTCTTTCCATTTATTTACTTTAATTTCTTTCAAGAATGTTGCATAGTTTTAGGAGTATACATTTTGCACTTATTTTCTTAAATTTATTGCTGTTTTATTATTTTTGATATGATCTAAATTATTTGTTTTATGTCATCTTTACTGATTTCTTTATGCCTACATTTCTTTTATCCCATGTCATTCTCTTCCTTGGGTTTTTAACTTTTCTGGAGTATGTCACCAATATCTGTAAGAGTAATCTTTCTGAGTCTTTGAATGTTTTCAAAATGCCTTCATTCTGCCTTCTTGCATATTATTTTGCATAAAAATAGAATTTCAGATTCAAAATCTTGCATGTTATTTTTTCTAAATATAGGATTTCAAGTTCAAAATATCCGAATCTGGACTATGTCCCAAGACCTTTAAGAATCCAGGGTGCTCTATCAATTGATTTCCACCTCTTTTTTTCCCTTCAGGTGGAAGGAAATGTGATTTTTGACGGCCCATCTTTGTCATCTAGTGCTGAATTTATTCTTCTCAAAAATATATCTTTTCTGACGTTATTAGGGATTTTCTGATGAAGATGCTGAGTTAACCACCTTCGGCAAATTATTAGACCCTTCTCTTTATTATCACTGTTACTTTGAAAAGATGTTTCATTCAAGTTCTCACTGTAATTAAGTGGGTTTCTGGGGACAAAGCTATACTTTGGACCTATGTAAATATTCATAGTAATGAGTTTTGCTGTAACAGAATTCTGCTGAATGACACAGGAATTAAATCCTTATCATATACATATTGTTTCAAGCATTTCATTTGTATCACATGTTGTTCATATAACAATCAAGTACTCGTGATATAACTGACCTGAACACTACAGTGTCTGAAAGATCTAGAAACGTAGTGTATTTATTATACTTTTTTAGAATGAAGAAGAGATTGGACCTACTGCTCTAAGTTTAGAGTTATTTCACCTGGAAAGTTTTCTGAAGGTTGAAGGAAATCGTAGGACTATATTATCTGAAAATAAAATTAATATACTTCTAAAAATGTGTTCATCCTTATCTCTCTTGACTTTTCCCATACCCTGTAAATTATGCCTCCTGCTTGTCCTGCTCTGTGAATTATTTAGGTGTACTTGTTCAGTTTCTGTCACTCAGAGAGTGTGAGAGCGTTGAAGGAGGAGACATTGTGACATCTGGAACCAGAAGGTCTGGATTCAAGGTTTGCCAGTTGTGTGAGTTGAAACAAGATTCTTAATCCTCTGAGCCTCAAGATAATTATAACATGCACTTTATTAAGCTTTATTAAATGAAATTATCATATATATATATATATGGTAATTTGGTTTATATATATATATATAAACACTCTGGTGTGGGGATTCGGGGCCAGAGTCTGTTTACAGAACCCCTGCTGTTTGGTTGTCAGGTCGAGCATCACATGCTTTCATTTCTAACTGGGACCAAACTGATTTCTTGAATCGGAATTTGGAAATGCTGTTATTTATATTTAAGGACAGGCAACTGCTTTCCAGGACAAAAGCCTGCAGGCCGCTTGGCCTCTGCACCCGCCGTGGGGCTCCAGCGAAGCCCGGAGCACCAGGCCGCACTCCCGGGGGGCCCTTCCCCACAGCTGTCGGCGCGTGAAGGAAGTAAAGCCGCAGCACCCAGATCACCTTGTTTCTGACGGCGTTGCGCCAGCTCCGAAGCTCTTCCGCGCACATCGTCTCATTGGATCTTCATGGCGAATACTTCGTTCTCGCCCTGTGCACGGGGCACAGCCAGAGCCGACGTTGCACTCCCGAGACCGGACACTTGGCGGGCGAGGCCCGCCCCTGGGCCTCTGCGCACTCTCGTGAAGCAGCTGCGGCAGAAGCTCTCACAGGGGCCCGCCACCCCCACTCCGCACAGGGGCAGACGGCTCCCTTCCACAGCCGCTCGCTCTCCACGACCCACGCCAGGCCCTGCCCCCCACCCCGGTTCTGCCCCGCTCCCGGGTCCTGGCTCCGCCCCTGGTCCTGGCCCCGCCCAGCTCGGTCCTGGCCCCGCCCCGGTCCTGGCCCCGCCCAGCTTGGTCCTGGCCCCGCCCCTGGTCCTGGCCCCGCCCAGCTCTGTCCTGGCCCTGCCGTGGTCTCTGCCCCACCAAGGACACGCTTCAGCAGGGGTCCCTCGTGTTGCCTCGCCAACCTGTTTCACGTGTGACTGTAATGACCTAATTCAAATGTAATGAAACTGATGAAATGGGTACAAAAAGAAAGACCGTTGTCACTCCCAGGATAAATAAATGAGCTACTTTGGAACAATGAGATAAAAGCTAATCGCTGAAGAGACCGGTGGCCAAGTGAGGTGTAAACGGGACAAACGTAAATGTGGGCGGGAAACAGTCATCAAAATGCGGATGGATTCTGTACTGATGGGTTCAAAGTCTTTCTAAGTTCTTAGTTGAGTTTAAATAAACAAAAACAGAACAGTGTCACCAATGTATTATAAGCAGAATTTAGGAGCTATCAGAGAATTCCAATTAATAAGCCAATAATCAAAAAAGGCCTTAATCCAGTATCAAAAGATTATTACATTATATATTTTAATGAAATAGAAAACCTATCATTTTTATGAATCTTCACAGGAACTACCTTTCTATTAGTCACCCAGTAACAGCCCAATAACACCAGGTAACAGAGTGTCTATCATACCAGTTTCCAGACCCCTTCCCACGAACCCTAAGGTCCCCAGAATCTGGGGTTCCTGCTCAGTGGAGAGAGAACCCTGCCCGAGAATTTGCTTTGCCCTGCCTTAAAGCAAATAGAATGAAGCAGTTGCTGCTCTCTGACACTGTTGCTAGTGTGTGGCCTTGGAGATTGCAGCGTAGAACAGGTTCTATTCTGCGGGGCAGGGGAATGAGGGAGGCATAGAAATTGCCCCCCAGGGTCAAACACCAGGCGTATAGCTGGGCACATCGCGAGCCCGCATAAAGCTGGGATTCTGTTTTCTAAGAAAGTAGGGAGAATGGGTGTGATGTATTAACAGCACCCAGCAATCTCTGCCACACGTCCCATGAACAGAACAGCAGATCCACAGAGAGTGACAACTACACGGCTTAGGTGGCTGGACTAACTCGAGTCAGAAGGTGACCCCAAAACATGATCTCTTGAGCCAAAGGTACCATTTCACTTTTTTAATACAAAACACCAATTCTCCCCTTCCTCCTTCACCCTTTGAGCTGGTGCCGCTCCCTCGTTCCAGAATGGCCCCTCGGGTGGAATAATCTAGGTCATTTTGGGCTCCACCTCTTACTAATGTTTTCCTAATTCACTGACAGGTTCTTTTTTTCTTATTTTTTTAATCACAATGTCATAACTTAGGGAGGGAGTCACACGGCCTGGACAGTCCAAAGGGAAGCACCTACAGGTCAGCCTTGACTGATTTTCTTTAAAGATAAGCTGGAAATTTGAAAATTTTTAAAGTGAAGACAGACTTCTAAATGGCCATACTAACTATGAGAGCTCATGTCACTTTTAGAAACAATGAGTTGGCCTCTATTTCCCCAAGCCCTAAACTCTACTAGGTCTTGTCCACGGTGCTCCTGGCCTTTCCCACCTTGGCTGTCACACCGAACTCACTCATTCACAACACACGTGCAGAACTTCTGCTCTCAACCTACATGAATCTACTCTCCTAAAACGACAGAAACGCGCGACAAAATGTAAGAAACAACAGTTTTTCAAGACCCTCTGTCTGCATCAAAGGGCAGTGACCCCTGAGAGACAGAGCGTAGACGAGGTGAGCCCTGCAGTCACCCCATCTTACCGCCTTGAGAGAGTTTCACGGGAAACAACGTGGGGCCCAGCAGACTCCCTGAATTAAGTAGGGCGTTAATGTAGGGATTAAAACAGTTAGGACTCCAGGGACACAAAGGCAGCGAGAGTTTGCAGCTAGATACTGCAGCGCAACGAGCTTGGAGACAGAGGGGGCTCTCGGGGGTTCGGGGGCCTCCTCCAGCCGTCCGCAGAGTGCTGACCAGCACGTGAGTGTAAGGCAGCTACGTGAAGCCTAGGAAAGAGCTGCGCAAGGGGACTCGGGGACAGCGCACACTGCTCACCCATCCCATTGGCAGACGGTGCTCGGCACCGGTCACAGCGATGACAACAGCACGGCCCCTCTCCTGGCGGAGTTCATCTCCTCCTGTTCGGACTCA
This sequence comes from Lyroderma lyra, assembly GCA_004026885.1. Lineage (NCBI taxonomy): Eukaryota > Metazoa > Chordata > Mammalia > Chiroptera > Megadermatidae > Lyroderma > Lyroderma lyra. Next base: position 18,754 of record PVJL010011360.1, on the reverse strand, counting down.
AGGAGCTGATCAGCTTTCTGTGCTTGAGGTGACCGGCCAGCAGAGAAACGGTGGGGCGGGACATCGTGTCCGAAGTGACCTTCTTTGTAATGTTTCAGTTCATTGACAACGCCCATGCGGAGGACACGACAAAGACGTGGCCTTGTTTGAATGTTAAAGAAGTAGTACCTGGGGAGAAGGCGTGTTGGTTATGGTACCTAACGACCATTCCTGTGGTCCAGGTAAAGGACTGAAGACTCCACCTCCAGGTCAGCTGAGATTATCATCCAGAACCAATCAGTAGGCCCCAGGCTCGTTCGAATTCAAACGCATTTTCTAAACTGATTTTGATAAGAAAGCTTTAAATTACCTCCACGTGAGTAAATGCGATACCAACAACTTGTATTTTTAAGTGGGGGGTTGCCTATATTGCCAGGAATGGATCTGGGGATGCCCAGGTCATGTCTCACTGAAGAACGGACAGACTTTAACCTTGGGGGGCGGGGCGCGGGGAGAGGGCAGAACGTGCTGAGCTGGGTTTCCCCAAAGCAGATGGGTGTGGAGCAGGATGAGGAGGGGCAGTGGGGGGACGTTTTGGCCTCAGGCACCTGACACTGCACGTGCCTGTTCTCCCCGTAGGTGGGAATAAATATACATCTTGCGGGAGCAAAGAGGTCTCCCTTCCGATGGTAGCTGTCGCCTTTCGTGGACGCTGTCACTATAATCGGGTTGCGTACGTGGACTACCAGCATTCCAAGCAAATTTCGTGACAGTAAACAAAGTGACTGGGGCTGTGACAAAATGTCACAGGGGCACAGGATCAGAGGAAATGATGAGAAATGACACAAACATACCAGGGTGCCAAAATAATGTATCCACATTTTAAGCGATGGGTATTTCCGGACGCTGATGGTCGCCACTTTGAGCACCACTTGTACCTGCAGAAGTCCAACGTGACTTGGATTCATCTTTTGGTATCGGTATATATTATTACCATGTTAATACAGCTTTCTCCCTTTCTTAAAACAGGTTTTGTAGGGAGTTCCCTGATGGTGTAGTGGCTTAAGGCTTCGGCGCTGGCGCTGTCAGTGCTGCGGCCTGGGTTCGATTCCCAGTCAGGGAGCCACCCACATACCAAAAAGAAAAAAAAGAAAAAAAACAAACAAAACAGGTTTTGTACACAGGTTTTGGGCACCGTGTGTGTGTGTGTGTGTGTTCCATAGGACAACATATAGGGCTCTATAATCTACTCAACATCACAGCAGAAATCTCTTCCAAGCACTCTCAGTGCACAAGCCCCAGAAGCTTCATATTCCCCGCGGGCACGGGAGTCAGTGCCTTCGGTGCATTTCCTGATGCCACCACCGAGTCTCACGCCTTCTACCCGCACCCACGCAGCTGTGGCAGGCTAACTTTTTAGCTTGCGAGTGGGGTGAAATCTCAGACCCCCCCCCTCAGTTGTTGACAGCCAGAGGGTAGAAGGAAACGGAAGAAACGTGAGTGCATCTCTGCCTCTAGAAACTTCTTTGAGACTGGAAGTGGAGGGGCATGGCCATGTGTCCACATTTCCTCCTAATTAAGATCACCCCTTGAGAGTTGTCATCAGAGAAATTTCCTCAGAGTTCTTGGGTTGACTCCACTAAGTCTTTGACTTCCCAGCCCCCTGGGATGTGCTTTATGATTACATGTTGGGTGGGTTTCGCTCTCCTTTCAGATGTCCCAGCTCCCTGAAAGTAAGAAAAGGCATTGACTCTACTACACGTGCGCTTGTTGTTTCTATTCAATGGAGCGTCTGTAGACACACCACACAGCGTGCGAAAAGTCGTCAGCACATTGATCGCCATCAGCATTTTAAATGACGCGCTCGCGTGCACAAAGCCGTTCGCCCACGTCCCCCCACCCTTCTCACGTCCCCTCACCCTTCTCCCTGTAGAACGGCAGCGCCCAGAGCGTCGGGGGTTAGGAAACAGGCCTAGGGACAGCTTGCTCTTTCTGAGGTCTTCTGGTCCAGTCTGCAGAAACTGACTCAATCATCCCGGTCTGGGGAGACAGCAACTGAGTTATGTTCACGCGGTGCCAGTCGTTACAAACCTCTGGCGGGACAGCTGCAGGCAGGCAATGCCGCTCCCCGCTCGCAGCGACGGAAGTCTCCCCCAAAGACGAGACGGGAGAAATGCTGGATCCAACGCTCGCTGTGCCTACGACCCGCTCCCGTTGGGTTTTCTCTCTGTATTCGGTCCCCTGAGCGTACTGGCCTCACTGGCTGGTCACTGGGGGATGGCGATTTCCGTTCTCACTGACGCAGTGACAGGACCCTGGAGCCTCTTCGGGGGCAGGAGGGGAGTGGGTATCCGGAACCTTCCCTAAGGAGAATTATCTGGATGCCTGCTCTAAGCGCTAGGCAAAGTTTGTTTTTGCTCGTCAGTGTGTCCACATATCGTCACGTCAGAGGTGGAAGTCACAAAGAGCTTGTTTTAGGGTGCACACCCAGAAGGAAAGGCTGCCTGGACCTTTCACACTCTTAGCCTCGTGCGGGTTAGCACAGCTCACTGGAGGATTCAGGGTTTGCAGGAAGAGCCCCGTGGTAATAACCAGTTATTTTAACTAGAACTTTCCTTCTGCCTATTGTCTCCTCACCAACCAGTATGGACAGAGTTCGGGCCCTTGGAGAAACAGACTGCGGGCGGAATTAGACGTGTAAGACATTTATCAGGGAAACTCCTGCGAGGGGAAGAGCAAGGAGCCAGAGGAGGCGACCCTGTGAAGGAGGGAGGGAAGGGGGCTGGGCGGGAGGTGCCCTAGTCTTCAGCACGAGGCAAAGGAAGTCCGGCCAGGCCGGGCCGAGTCCTGACCGATCGCCGCCTGCGACAGGGCTCCCAGATCCCTCGCGAACGGGCCTGCGGCGGGGTCCTTGCTGCACTCCGTTACTGGGGGCAGCGGCCCGCGGGACATGTGGCCTCAGCGATGTTGGACTCAGAGGACAGCAGCTGGGGCTGGCGGTCAGTTCTGCTCACGGATGCTGGCAATCTGAGTGGCACATCACCACGTGCCCGCTGCCACCACCTATGGGTGGACGAGGTCCTAACCTGACAGCATGCCTTCTGGACCAGCGGACACCAGAGACGGCTGTACAAAACCCACCACTGTCTTCACGGTAGGCAAACTGCGGGGGTGCTGCCCCATACATCACAGTGTCCCCTTTGGGAGGGCCCAGGAAAAACATCTCCTGGGGTTCAGGGCCAGGCCGTCATTCCTCCCGTGTGACTGCCATGTTCTCATCCTATGGACATGTGGTTCTTCTAGCTGGTTCTCTTTGTCTTAACCTTTGGGACAGTAAGAGCCAGACTCGGAGTCTATCTCTAGGTTTGGGGGTTTTTATTTTCCAACTACGTCTGTTTTGTTGTTTTTTTTTAACCTTCCCTGATTCCTTTAGTCAACCCTATTGTTCCCTTCAATCCAAACTCCCTTCTGAAAACAGGCACAATATCATCACCTTCAACTAGCTCATATCATTTAGACCTAAAAATACTAGATTTTAAATACTTTTATTCCTTTTATAACTTGACATATAGGTCAAATCCTTTCACGCTGAGACAGTGCTAATAGAAATAGCATGTGGGCCACGGGGAATTTTAAATATTCTAGTAGCCGCATTTCAAAAAGTAAAAACAAAGAGGTGAAATTGAGACCATTTCGGTCTTCGAAAGGTCAGTGTGTACTTTATCCTGGGAGTACATCTCAGTGGCCATGTGTGGCTAGTGGATCCTGTACTGGCACAATTCAGTCAAGTCTAAAGGCAAATCGATGCATGACCAGAGAGCCAGGAGAGTTAAGATAATAACCACAATCCTATCTAACCTGTATTCATCATTGGCTTTGATTGAAGATTTCCGAGCTCCAAGGGTTTCTAATATAAACACAAGGTCTATGAATGGATGAGTTCTCCTGACAGTGGTATTGACCATGAAAACCCTAAGAATTCTAGATTTTATCTTTTAAACTTCTCTGTTATTTTTTTCTTCACTGGACCACACTTGGCTCTAAGAAACAATGTAATATAAAAATTTGGGTCATCTAGTAAGAAAGAGAACAGAAGTGGAGATGGTTTTGTTTATTCTTTACTTCCTGTAGGAGAGAATTAAGGATTACTTTAAAGGGTACTTATAAGAGTATTAAGACCAAAGAACAGAAACCATCATAGCTGTAACCGACGAAACAAAAACACTGGGCTCTCCTTGCTTTGGAACCAGCTCTGAAACCTCACACCTCAGTTTGGATGATAAACGTGTTATTCGCGTAAATCAGGACCAGGACACCAAAAATGCAATTAGACTCCTGGGAGTTAAGAATTTGATTTTTTTTTTTTAAGGCAAATTATTTAACTTCCAAAAGCTTCCATTTCTACAATCTGTTAAACAGAGTAAGAACTACAGCCCAGAATGACTATGAAGATTACTATTGTGTATAAGCCTCACAACGGGCAAAGAGTAAGCACTCACTAAATAGCACCTACCATTGTTAATGACAAAAGATGATTAACTCCAGGTATTCTTAACCTGGGGTCTGCAGATCTGTGGTCCATGGATAAACTGCATGGTGCAGGGGTGGGTCCTAAAATTGGATGGGAGAAAAGATTACACTTACATTTTCACATCCCTAAGCAAAGGTGAACATTATGAATGCCACAACATCAGTCTTATTAGAAGGACCTGCCACTTTGCATCAAGACACAGATACTTTCACATTACATTTCTGACATTTCAGATCTCTCAAAATATCTTTGATCACCTTTTGAAATTCTAGTAGTTATTAGACCTGATGTTAAATCTTGTTCATTACTACAATAGTAAAGAAACAATACATGGAATCAATGTATTGTTAATTTAATATAATTGGTTTCTTCTGACACCCTGAATGTTTTATGTCACGCACTTAAAGCATTATTCTGAGAAGGGGCCCCTAGGCTTCATAAGACTGTCATGGTACCAAAATAAGCTTAAGAATCCCTAAATTTTAGTCTCTTTTCTTTCAGAAAGCCAACCAAGTGAGCCCTGTCTGGGTGAGCCCAAGTCTCAGGTTTATTTCTCTGCGTGTAGCCTGACAGTTCCAGTACCTGACTCTACGTCAATTAAACTATTTGCTGAGCTGACCTTCAATTTATACCTGGCATCTGCCCTGCTCAAGGTTGTGTGTCCAGGCTGGCAGGCTGGCTTTCTGGTATGTCCCGGTGACACAGACCGGGCCCCCAGAGGATGCCAGGCCCCTGCTGAGGGTGAGCGGTGGTCTGACGCCTGTCCCCAGACCACCGGCGGCGGCATCCCCACCCGGGAGCTTGCTGGATTGGCACGTTCTGGGGCCACCCCAGACCTCCTGAAACAGAGACCCCGGGTCTGTCGACCTGTGTTTTATCCAGTCTTCAGGGAGACCCACGCCGGGATTTGAAAACCCCGCGCCAGGGAATCTGCGGGCGACCCAACCCCAAGGGGGCGGGGGTAGGCTCCCACCGCGAACCCTGGTGGCGACTGGGGTTAGGGAGCAGGGGTGGAATTCCACGCAGGAGGCGCTGAGACGCCACTGTGGAGCCGGAAGCCGGGGCTACGGGGCTGGTGCTCCTGCACCCCGACTTTACTGACACTACCCCGAGCCTCCGGGGTGACCGACTGATGGAGCTCAAGCCCCAGCACCCAGCCCCCGGCGCCGCGAGCCCGCGAGGACCTGCGGCCTGCGGCCAGACAGACCCGCGCCCACCCGGACCGTCCCCGGCCCCGCAGGGCGGCGAACTCCCTGCTGGGAATTGCGGTCCCGGAAGCCCGCCCGCCCCGGACTTCCCGAGCGCTGTCGCCCCCCCAGAAAACTACGAGTCCCAGTCGCCCGGCGCGGGCGGGTCACGTGGGCGGGGCGGCGGGCGCCGCTAAATAGTCTCCACCGGCCATTTTGTCGGAGAAGCCGCAGCGCCGCCTCTTGTGTCTCGTCCTCTCCTCCGCCTCCGCCTCCGCCTCCGCCGCCGCCGCCGCCTCTTCCTGCCGCCTCCCGGCTTCCGCCGCCGCCGCCGCCGCCGAACCCAGCCCCGGGGCCGCGCGTTTCCCATTTATTTCCGTTGTCTCGCCACGACAACCTCCTGACACGGTGATCCGGGCGGGCCCCGCAGAATTCTACCCCTTCGCCGGCCTCACACTAGTATCGCATGTCCACTATCCAGAACCTCCAATCTTTCGGTAAGACCGAACTGCCGCCGTGCCCTCCCTGCCCCACGCCGCCCGCCCGGCCGCCCCTGCCCCTCGCCCCGACCCCAGCTCCAACGGCCCCCTTCCTGCCCTCCCGGGACCCCCGACTCGGGCTTTGTCTCGGGTCCCAGAAAATGGCGACGGGGCCCCGGGCGACCCCCTCCCCGAGGACGGCCGACGGGGCCGGCCTCCCCGTTCGGGGTTGCCCGGCCCAGGACACCTGCGCCCCCGTCACCTGCCCCGCTACGCCCAGGCCGGGGGGCTGCGGGCGGGCATCCGTGCTTGGGGGGCGTTTAGTAAAAGACGCAGATAGGGACCTCTGCTGTGTCCCAGGGCAGAGGTCCGGTGTTCGCTCCTTGCTAGTAAACTGTAAAAATCACGCCTCTTGAGATCCAGACACTTGCATTGATACATATACACGAGATACATGTATACGAGGGCTGTCCGGGCAGTATCAGCGTGCAATAGATGGATTTTTTCCGGGCAGCCCTCGTCTGTACGCACAGACCCGTGTATATATGTATGTATCCTTTTTTACTTTTTGCATGGCACCGTTAAGGGGAAGTGATTGAAGTGGGCATGTTTGAATGTTTCTGTTGTCATCACAATGTAATCGAGATGACGCACATGTTTATAGTGACTGTGAAACGAAGGGTTTAAAATCGCATTCGGGGACTTTGTTCAACGTTAACATTATCTACCTGTAACAGCGTTTTCCCGGTCAAATATCAATGGACAGACCTATTTAAATTGTTCTCTTTTTTGTGAGAGCACTTGGAGGTTCTAGTAATGCCCCACCCCCATCATCCCCGCATCCCCACCCGCAAAAAGAGCGGTGGCACTAGAACCTTTTTTGCTGTCCACTGTACTGTACCATATATCTGGCATTTACTTACTAAGGGATATTTTCTCCTTTTGGTTTTTTGTGTGACCCTTTGCAGACCCCTTTGCTGATGCAACTAAGGGTGACGACTTACTCCCGGCAGGGACTGAGGATTACATTCATATAAGAATCCAGCAACGGAACGGCAGGAAGACACTGACTACTGTCCAGGGCATCGCAGATGACTATGACAAAAAGAAACTTGTGAAAGCTTTCAAAAAGGTGAGGGTGTGGGAAGAGATTAAAATACAGTTACTGGCGCACGTGTCCCGTCGGATTGCAGTCCAGACCTTTACTTGAGTCTTACTAGCGCTGGTGAGAAGGGCTGAGCCCAGAAAGGTGTGTTCATCCCCTGAGTTAACACCCAGCTGGGAGGGCTGTCTGGAAAGTGCCCAGCCATGTCACATGAAAAATAGAGGCAGTTATGGCTGGGTTTTTCCAGGACAGCCCTGTGTCTCCCATCTAAAATAAGATGTACGTGACTTTCAGACAAAATGTGCAGTCATTTAGTTCTTCATGTTCCAAGTAAAGTCACTTCCTTTATGTAACCTGCTGCTGATTCATTTTCAAATTAACTTGAAGTGTTGGGGACAGCCTGTTTTCTTAAACATGATCAAGTCTACTGAAATAGTTAATTTTAGTCTTACAGTGAAAATAAAACCTGTTCATTTTTGACTCGGTTACATTGAATATTTATATACTTCTCCAGAAATTTGCCTGTAATGGTACTGTGATTGAACACCCCGAATACGGAGAGGTTATTCAGCTTCAAGGTGACCAAAGAAAAAACATCTGCCAGTTTCTCTTGGAGGTGAGTGACTGGGTGCTTTATTTACAACCTTTGATTGCTTCTAAAATTGAACTTAAGGGTGACTCGAATCATTGCCTGCTTAGTAAAGAAGCATGTGAATCAAGTAAATTAGTTAATTGAGTGAAGTACAGCGTTGGTGTTTACTTTGAAGGCAGTAGACCTCTATTGGTTTGTCACTAGGGTGACCTGATCATTCGTGTATCTGCACAGGGTGTTTTATGGCATGTCAGGGTATTCAGATGTATGTTGAATTGTTACTAACAGTTAATGCCACAAATAATGTTGCAATAAGCTGTTAACAATACTTCTTTTTAATGACTGTCCCATGTTTGCTTAAAGGTGAATTTATGTATTTCTTAGAGTGATTCTGCTAAATTTTTATTTTGCAGGTTGGCATTGTCAAGGAGGAACAGCTTAAGGTTCATGGATTCTAAAATGAACCTAAATACGTGGAGAATTTCTTGAATGATTTGTTCTCTAAATTCGGTTTGGCTGCCTGGTGAGATGATTCTCTGCAGTGAACGGACTTCTCGTTTATCCAGTCATTCACATGTCCATCCACATCTGCATGACTACAGAACACACGGGGCATGTAGGCTCCTGACACATAAGAAGATCGCAGTAAGATGGTAACGACACCCCGCCTTCATCTAAACACGTTTCCAATGGAAAATGTTATGTTTTGAGTGTTTATTTGTTTATTGTTCAGGTTATTAGTTTTCACTTGATTAAGTGTTTCTTTTTGTTGCATTAAACCATGTATGTTGCAGCTTACCAATAAAAAAGGTCTATGAGTATCTTGTGAGCAGTTAGGTCCCCAGATGTAAGCAAGCAGGATACCCTGTGTTTTGTCTTTCATAATGGGAGTTCCCTGTGCACCACCCTTCCTCATTAGATGCGGCTGCTGTGAAACCCAGAGCTGGAAGAGAACCTGCTATGTGTTGATTGTGTTCTTCATTTCCTGACTGTTAAAGATAATAGAAACAAGAATAAACTTAGCCAGGGCCAAGAATCTGTCAGAATGTAGTGTCGACTGTTTTAAAACAAAGTGAGGTATAATTTAAACTTAAGTATTAGCACATACAATTATTTTATGTGTGTTTATTGCTTATGTGACTGGACTGCCAGCGTAAGTCTTCCCCTAAGTGCCACATGATTGAGTAGACTTCTGACATCAATAGTCAGTCACAGGCACCTGCTCTGCACCTTACCACCTTACCGCTGGAAGACACTGGGGTTCGGGTTAGCTTCCCTTGAGTGCTGGGAAGTCACAGGTGGGATGGCAGCCCAGGGCTCCTGGCCAGAAAAGCCATGTTCTTTCAGTATATCATGGTTGTGGTATACGTTTTACCAAAAGAAGGGGGAGCCACGGGTGACAATGCCTGGGGCTTGGGGGTAGTGTGAGAGGTAATACGATTAGCAGTTTCAATGAAGAGATTTCTTCAGCTCTTGAGTGCCAGACTTCTGCTTTCATATTGAGTCATAAGTATTTGCTCAGTTAAACAAGCCATGTCTTTAAAATAATTTAGCCAGGACAAAGAAATACATCCACAAGTGCATGCTTTTTAGCTTAATGCAGTGGAATAATGACGGTGTGAAAAATGTCTGTCACTGGGATGACTTCATTATTTTGATGATACTGCTCTTGGGAAAACAAAATCAGCCCCCAGAGATTAACTTCTTACTAAGGACACAAGTCATAGGTTTTGTTACTTGGTGAACTATTGGGTACCCCAAAATAGAGTGCCGAGTTTGGTGAGCTCATTTCTGAAAAGAATATAATTTGTCTTAGAAGATGGATAGGTTTGGGAGAACCTTCCAATCTATTGAGAAGTCCTTACTTTTCTACGTGTAGTGTTTTGTAATGGTTCCACCTCTCTTTGGAAGGTGCTGTGGAAACGGTTTGTGAAAATGATAAATTAGAAACTTACACTGACATGTAATTGTTCACAATCTGGCTGCTGCGAGCCATGCTAATGCCCAGCAAAGGGTTGTCTCTTAAGATGAGGATTGAAAAAGAAGGTAGAGGGACAAGGCGGGGCCCAGGAGCGGGGAGGAAGAGGTCCCTCATCTTGGCACCCCTGAGTGAGCATGTGGTCATCCCTTCGTGGGCCAGGCCACCCCCCGCCCCTTGGATGGGGATCAAAAGCTTGGAGCCCAACGGGGTTTTCTGAGGAGCACCTCTTCTGATCCTGCAGTCTGCGGGCCCCAGACACTAGACTGGACTTGTCACCTGTAGGGCAGTCCCCCTCCTTAGAGCAAAGTACAGATCATGTACCGTACCCTTTGTCTGAGCAATGCAATGGAAATAAAGGACAATTAAGAACATAACGTATTTCTGCAATGTTACCGAAACAAGTCAGGAGAGGGGGAGGATCACCGCGGTGTGGGAGAGCTGACGCAGCCGCAGAGGTGCAGGGGCTGCCCGGCGCTCCAGTCCACTTCCGGCAGGAACAGGACTGGCCACTCCAATTTGGGAAGGAGAAGAGACTTTCAGGTGCCCCCATGTCTGCAGCCCTGATGTGTACTGTTAGGGCTCCAAGTGGAAAAGGCAGTAGAGGACAAGTACATTGGTTCTGGGCAGAGGTCTTGCAAAGCCATTAGGAAAGGGACCTGGGTGAGGCGCAGCCTGGTGCAAAGGGCTTATAGCAAGGTCGCCCTCTGCTGGTCAGTGCTGCCCCACCCCGAGGCTGCGGAACCGCCTGCTCCACCTGCTTGGGAGTCAGGTAGCTCCTCTGGGCCAGCCTGGAAGTGGGGTGCGGCTCTGGGCATGTGGTAGGGACAGTTCTCGGTAGGTTGACCACACGTACCTTTGGAAACAGGACAGAGAACAGGGTGCTGCCCCGTTTCAAACGGGACGTCTGGTCGGTCTGCTGACACCTTGAATTTAGCCCAGTGAGACGAGGCTGGCCAGACGTCCCGTTTGAAGCAGGACACCACCATTGTTTTCTGTCCCATTTCAAATGGGACATCTGGTCAGCCTGGTTCGAGTCCCTATTCGGATAGCAGTGAACTAATTTGAGGACTATGGAAGGCAGCTGACTTCTGTGTGCCACCTGTCCCCAGGTGGGCTCCAGCTGCAGGAGTGGGTAGTTGCAGTTCAGGAAAATCAACCTCATTAAGTGGTCCCTACAGACCTGCTCCGTGGGGCCTGTGAGGGCTCCCTGGACATAACCAGAATTCCGTGCGGGAGGGAAAGGAGGGAGGCGTGGGTCTGCTGTCACTAAAACGAGGGAATCGTTTCCGGTAGGCTGCAACCAGCTGCCCTCACATCCAGGAAACAGCCAGGCGACTCTGCCTATCTGGGGCCCAGGGCCCAAGCAAATCAGCTAGAATTAAGCAGGAACAAAGCCACGTTGGACCCTCAGCAATGACCGCTCCGTTCACTTGGCAATGCAGACAGGTAAACTCCCTTTTATTCTGGGTGATGGAAACTCGGAAAGAGACGTCCTGCATCGGAGGAATGGCTGTATTTCTTCACTCCTGCGACCCTAGAGTAGAATTAGTGCCAGTGAAAGAGAGAATGCCCAACTGCCCTCGGAGGTCCCGGTCCCCAATCTGGGCTTTACTACGTTAGATGGCGTGGCCTAGGGGCAATCCCTGGCCTATGTGAAGTTGGAGGGCAGCTGACACTCAGCGGTGGCTGCGGGGATGCCACGTGCATCAGAGGGCTCATCTACGGGCTCATCCCTCTGGCTTTGAGCCTAGCAGGAGAGGCAGTGGCTCTGCCATGGTCTGTCGCTGTTTTCCCAGTGAGCTGAGGGCATGATCTCAAATCTACTGAGCAACCTCCCGACGTCCTCCACGCAAAAAGCAATTCCACAAATCGGCACCATTCATTCAAGGCACAATAGGGACTAAACTGCAAAGCCAAAGACCTACTGGGAATCTAAGTGACCTGGGTCCCCGAGCTGGGCTTCGGCTACAGCCCTCTGCTGTAGCCTGGAGGGTTTTGATGGGCCTCGGCCTACAGAATAGTCCAGAAGGCTGGCTGTAACCCTCCAGGTTTGTGTTCCTGGGTCCTTCACCCATTCTTACCAGGCCCCCAGGCCCCACCTCAGTCCATGGGGTAAGAAACAACGCCCAACATGAAGAGCAGAGACTCACACAATACTTCAACCCGTGTCAACCATGACAAAGTCTGGGGGGCACAGGGACATTGCCCAGAATCTGGCGAGAGGTGGAATACCCTGAAGTAGGAAAAAGGCCCATTCACTCCCCGGTCCTGGGTGCTTTATTGTCATTGACTTGTTAACAACGCAGGACGCCTTAGCCCAATCTGCAGATTAGGCCATGGGGACCACTGGCCAGCTACTTGGTGCACCAAGATTGTTACAATGAAACACTACAGGGTACCCAAGAAATGACAGACACTACGGATTAAGAAGGAATTGGGGGTGATTAGGGCAAGTGTGTAGTGCTGCATCACCCCCTTGTGGCCTCCTTGCACACTAGGTGGCTCCCGGCTGGGGGCAGTAAAGGAACAGGACGTTTAAGTTCTCACAGGCATCCTTAAAGCACCAGCTGACAGGCTGGATTTCGTCACCCCTCAAATATTAGGCAGAAAGGGGCTAGCCACTCCTTTACTATTGAAATCCATAAAAATCGATGGCAGTTTGCTTTTACCTGGGAGAGAGGAGAAAATACTCGCACAGTCTTGCCCTTGGGACCGTCTACCACTATGTCATTAGAAGGAATTCATGCAAATGGCAGCAGAGACGTCTTGTTAGTGGGCTCCAAAGAGCGGGTGATTGAGCTAGAAAACCATCACATGGTGAAGAACACAGTCTGGAGTCACACACACTCTCAGTGCCCTCAATTTAAACCCCTGAGACCAAGCTGCAGGCGCGGTCCCTTTCGACTACCAGAGGCATGCGCGGTGCCACGGGCCCTTGAGGCCGGGCAGCTCCTGTCTGGGAGGAGTAGGGACTGGGCCCCCCTCACGTCCTGACGCCCGCGGTGCCGGCCGAGCTCCGAGATACGCGGGCACCGTGGCCAAGCGAGCTGCAGTCTGGCTGCTGGAGAGTTTGCCTTCCACGTGTAAAAACCTGATAATAACCTGATAATAACCTAGTAATAAGCTAATAATAAATAAGGTGGCAGCATCTGGGGGTGCAATGAAGCGGAGCGCAGAGGTCTGTCTGCGCGGGACGTCATCCCAGTAGCCCCGAGGGAGCCGAGCCGGGCCTCACCTGGCTGACCTGTCGCCGAGAGCCTCTGGCGGATCTCCCGTGGGGGCTCCCCGCGTCACAGCAGGGGAGGTGGCACGAGAGCACAGGTGACCTGGAAATGGTGCGCGAGCGGGCGTGGGCACCGGGCGGGGGCGCCGGCCCGGGGAATGGCCCCGGGTCTCGGGGGGCACCTCTTCCAAGGCCTCACTAGCTCTCAGGGCGTGTGCTTGGAGCCTTTGCACGCTGCCACCCAGTGTCACGTCCCCCACAGGAAAAGGGAGAGCGGCCACCCCTTTCCACACTCGCACCCTGGAGCTTGGGGCGCCGCATGGACCAGCTCGTAATTCCCACAGACGTTAGGGCGCAGCCGAGGTCCCCGGGGCGTCATGGTTGCGTCGTGACAAATACCTCCTCTCCTGGGGCCTCTGTAACTCAGTCACAGCCCCTGTGCACCGCCACCCCGACTCCATCCCGCACAGAACAGCCACGGGGCCGGGAAGGGAGGGCCCCCCCTGCACCCCGCTCCTCCTCGTGCGGCCTCACCCACCCCGAGACATGGGAGCTCCCGTGGTCCCCCGGGGTCCTCCGCGCTGGGGCAGCGGCGACCGCTCTGCTGGCTCTTGCTTGTGGTGGGTGGGTGTGTGTCCTTGCCCCCCTCAGACCGTCCCCCATCCGCGTCTCTGTGGGTCACCCCTGGGACTACCCTCCTCCTCCCGACCCGTCCACGTCGCCTTCTCCCCTGGATCATTCCCCCCCCCGCCCCCCAATCTGCTGCCTTCCACGTAGAAGAAGAGAAAGGCTCCGCCCATGGCCCCGTCTGCCCAGGGGCTCCAGGGCCTCCCCCTTTTCTTGTCCTGTCCCAGCAGGATCATGCTCCTTCCGGTGTGTGGCTGGGCCCGAGCTGTCACCACCCTCTGAGATACCTGCCACTGAGCCCTCCCGGCGTGCGTGGGGTTCCCTTGTAAATCGGTCTCGGTCAGTCTAGCTTAGGGGGCCCCAGGGCGCACCCCGGAGGGTAGAGGTCAGTGTTCGTCACCTGCTCCGGCCCCTGCGACCCCAGCCGGAACGGGGAGCGTGGTCCTCCAACGCCCGAGGGCAGAGCAGTGCCCCTGCGAAGCCCGGGGGGCCCCTGCCAGCCGCAGAGACTCCCCCGGAGGCTGGTCTCCAGGGGAGGCGGGGAGGGGGCCCGTGGACACTGTTTTCCTGCTAGAAGCCCCCAAGTCCAAGCTCTGCAGTGACCACTGAGCGCCGTGCCTGGAAAGGATCCTAGCCAGCGCGGGGGGCCGCTGGGCTCTGCGGCCCGTCCCCCTGCTCCGCTCAGCCGTCCACGCGGGGCACGCTGTCACCGACGACAGGGCCGCAGGACGCTGTGGCTTCATGCACACAGGGACTTCGGCGCCACGGGCCTTTCACACGTCACGAAGTGCTGCTCTTCTTTTCTTTTCTTTTTTTTTTTTTTAATTCATTTTTATTGTTAGACTTATTGGGGTGACATCTGTTAGCAAGGATTACATAGGTTTCAGGCATAATTTTATCCACAAGCATTTAAAAATGGAAAACTCAGTCCATCTTAACTAATGGGCCGTGGGAAAACAAGCGACAGGCCACCTCTGGCACCAAGTTTGAAGTCTGTGGATCCCAGTTTAATGGGCCACAGAAATCATGGCCCTTAAAGAAACGGCACGTCGAGCCCAGATAGCAGCTCATTCCCAGGAAATGGCCCTTAGGAAGCATGGTTCTCCACGAGGTGCAGCAGGTTTTCCCTGAAGCCGCTGAAAGGAAAACGCGGTGGCCCAGGGACAGTGGACGGAAGCTGGTTAAAGAGGCATTTCCAAGACAGGCAGGAGGGGGACCTGAGTGACAGGCCACTTGGTGCCCAAGGCCGTGGGGACCGGCCCACAGGTAGTCAGGGCCATGTGAGAGGCCCACGTCCAAGGCCGTGCACCCGTGGACTCATCCCGAGTCACGGCACATCCCGCTCGGCTTAAAGAGGAAGAGGAGAACCAGCAACGACATTCCGAGTGGCCTTCCTGGCACAGGCCGTGCTGGCACCCCTGGGACTCTGCTTGCTGTGTGACCAGGAAAGGCTCCAAACCGCAGCAGCTTGGCCACATCCTGGCACCACCTCGCCCTGGCCAGGTCCCAAACCTAATTCCTTATCTATAAAGTGGAGACGATCTCGGGGACTCATTTCGGGGATTCTGTTGCACAGGACTGGGCACGTGATAAGCATTTAGCAAATGTTAGCTCTTGTCATAAGCTGCCAAAAGGAGGGGATACCGGTCACGTTAACTTTAGAGAAACCGACGAGGTCCGTGACGTGGAAATGCGGAGGAGTGAGATCTAGAGTCGAATCAGCCCTCCAGGAGCCAGGCCTGCAGAATCCTGGGCACCAAAGCAACGGTGGCCCGGCGCGGCAGCCTCTGGGGAACACACAGACAGCTTTGAACTTGAGCTGCTTCATCTTGGTGGCATTGCATTTAGGGCTCCTCTTTCATTCTTATCTGCACCTTTTCTCTTCCTTTCTTGATCGGTATTGTCAGAGGCTTATCCGTTTTAAAAAATAGCTTTCTTTGGATTTCTTGACTCTTCGTCTTACATGTTTATCTTCTGTTTCATTCGTTTCTGTCCTTCTCTTTATTAGTTTCTCCCTCCCACATTCTTTATCCGATATGTTTTGCAACTTTTTTTAGAGCTAGGAGCTCAGATCATTAACTTTTAACGTTTCCTCCTGCCAACTGTAAGCACTTAAGGATGTAAATGTCCCCAGCGCGGCCCACAGGTTTTGACAGTAATTTCATTATCATTCACTGAGAAACATTTGCTAGTTTACCTGTTACGTAGGGTCTTCTGAAATCCTTGGGGAGCTCTGTGGGCTACGCTCCCTGCTCAGATCTGCAGAAATACACACCTGCTCTCAGCACCCTCCTTAATCTGGTTCATTTTCACTGCTTGGGTCAAATGTGTGTCAAATACTGTTTTTGGAGATCACAGGTGTTAACTTACTTCCTGGAAGACAGTACTTCTTTTTCACTTTCTTATTCTCCTTGTCGTTTCTCTCTGTTACAGTGTGTCAGAGATCATTAATATCTTTACTCCGCCTTACTTAACCACAAATCCCCAGGTGTGTTTTGTAATTCTACTGAATTTTAAAGAAACAGTAGCTGCAATACCCACACGCGACCAGTAGGTGATGCTATTGCCCCGTTTAACGCCAGCCCTCTCATTTCCCGCCGTAATGAAATTTTTGTTTTCCAGCATTTGAGTTTGTTTTAGAGAAAAGACCCAAAAGTCAGAAGAGATGGAGAGGTTATGTGACACTAAATACGCTCTCATATGCTCCAGGCACGTAAGAAATAAAAACATAATAAATTAAACTGGTTTAAAGGGTACAGAAAAGGGTCCCCCTGGGGACTTCTCATTCCAGAGGTCCCACTGCGGGAGGAAGCGTTTGCTCCCCTGGGTCCTGCTGTGAGTGACCCGCTCAGCACCCCCCGGAGGGGTTTCCCCTGGCACAGTCGCCTGGCTGCCTTGTTTGGGACTGGAGGTAAGCAGACCTCCCAAAACTTGCTTGCAAGAGGTAACAATTAGCCTTCAGTTGAAAAGGAAGTTCCACCAGAATGTGCCGGCATGCGGAAGTGCTGGTACCTGAGGAATAAAGCTTCGCACGATGCGGCCTTTCCAATGTGCGTGCCCGCTGTGTGCACCACTCTCCCCCCCCTCCTCTCTGTCTCAGATGACCTTGAGCCACAGCATCCTGAGCGCCTCTTGAGTTTCAATGTGATTAAGCATCACCTGGTGTCCCACCGGGTACTTGTCCTGAAGGACGGGAAGTCACCGCTGGCACCTCGTGTTCACTGCAGCGTTATTCACAACAGTTATTCACAGCAGCCAAGATGCGGAAAGAGCCCCAGTGGCCACCAGTGGGCGCGTGGCTAACCGAGCGGTGGTACATACATGCAACCGAGTATTATTCAGCCACGAAAAAGAAGGGACTCCTGCCATTTGTGATACCATGAATGGACCTTGAGTGCAACATGCTGAATGACATAAACCAGACAGAGAAAGACAAATAAATAGGGGATGAGCTCACTTACCTGTGGAATCTAAAACAGCCGAACTCATAGAGCCACGGAGTAGAGTGGCAGGTGCTGGGGGCTGAGAGGTGGGGAGACGGGGAGATGTTGGTCAAAGGGTACAGACTTTCAATCACAGGACGAGTAAGTTGTGGGGTCTGACGTGCAGCGTGGTGACCATAGTTACAATACTGTGTTGTACACTTTAACATCGCTAGCAGAGTAGAGCTTTACTATTTTCCATAGTAACGATAACCAAACGGCGGTTGTGTGAGGTGAAGGCTGTGTTCACCTTCCTGTGGCAAACGTGCCATGACACATACGTAGCAAAGCATCACGTTGTACACTTTCGCCTTACACTGTGTCATATGTCCTTTTTATCCCCACAAGCCCGAGGCGGGGGTGAGGGGGATCTCCTGGCGGTTTCGTTAAAACGCGGGGCGACTTGGGAGGTCCAGAGCGCGCTGGGGGTTCCGCGTCTGCGACGGGCTCCCAGGGGATGCCGGGGGTGCCCGCCTGCCCGACCCACCCTTTGAGGTGCAAGGGTTTGTGGCAGCGGTAAAAGGACAGGAGTTCACGTGGTGGCTTCAGAGGAGCCCCGGGGTTTGGGATCAGCAGCTCTGCCTTCCAATCCAGGCGCCACCACCTCCTGGGGGTGGGACCCGATCAAGCCCGGTCACCTCTCAGAACCTCGTTTCCTCAGCAGTAACCTCGGGGCAATGACACTGAGTGGCACAATGGCTGCTATCGGGGTGAGGGGACGTGACGTGAGCACGGTACCAGACTCACCAGATGGCAATGCGAACTCCGGTGTAGGACGCCCCGCGCCACGTCTCGTGTGTCGTGGAGACGACCTCTGGACCCTGCCTCGCCATGAGAATTACCTGCGACCCAGCGGAAACTCCCAAACTCTTGAGACCCTTGGCCTCCCAGACCCGCAGCGTCGCTGTGGAGGGGAGGGACTCAACATCTGTGACAAGCGCCCGGCAGGGTCCTTGGATCGGCCGTGTGGAGCAGGCGCACAGAGCGTACAAGCACGGGCAGCCCTGCCTCTTTTCTGGAAACGTCGGGCACCTGCCTCCCCCGCCCGAGCCGGCGCGTTTGCTGTCAGCTTTCCCAGGGGCGGCGTCCGGGGAAGCCTAGACAGACAGCCCCAACCCTGTCGTGAAAGAGGGAGGAGGAAGAGGAAGCAAGTGGGGGGGACCGGTCCCCAGCCCGCCCCCAAACCCTTAACTCGGAGGGATGGGGCCAGGCCTCCGGGCTTCCATCCGAGGGGCCCCTGCGCCCCCGGGAGGGTGGGGGAGGGCTTCCCGCTCGGCGCAGGGACGCCCCTGCACGTCCATCCTTGTGGGGGCTGCTGCCGCTTCTGGGGGGCGAGCAGCAGCAGCGCTGAGACACTGCAATGTTGGGCAGACTATTGTGTATTACAACATTTAATGTAAGAATTCCCGTCCCCGCTGGGAATCTACGCCGGGGGGGAACCCCACAATGGGATCAAGTTGAAAGCATTCGAGGCCCCCTTCCCTGGAACCCGGAGGAGTTTAAAGCAACCAACAGGCCACTGAATGCTGAAATGCACTCCGGCGGGCGGGGCGGGGGGCGGGCCAACT
>PVJL010011359.1:15400-43557 GCA_004026885.1 Lyroderma lyra | reverse complement strand
GTCACCCCCTCATCCTCCCCTCCTGCACGGTCACCCCCTCGTCCCCCACTCCGGTCCCTTCTCCTCCGGAAGTCGCTGCAGCACCATTACGTCCGGCTATTCTAACTGCGCAAATACTGTCTTCGGGAGGGCACGCGCTCCAACGAGCCTGCATTTCCCTTCCTGTACAGGGTTCCCCAAAGCCAACCATTGCTGCTTCCGTCCCCCCTAACCCCCGCAATATGGTCCCCACGCTGCTCAGTGTTAGACTAGATGGAACGGTCAGCCTCCTGCCTCCGAGAACAAGACGGATGTCCCTGCCCTCGTGCCTCCGTGTCAGACAGACGCGCCTTTTCCGGGGTCTTCCCCTCGCTGGTTTACTCCCTGCTTTGCTGGGGTGCATCTCCCAGCAGCCCTCCGAAAAGGGAAATGAGAAACACCTTTTTATTTTCTTTAAATATGTATATGTCTGGAAATGAGCTCTCATAATTTTCTCATCATTGTTTTTTTATGTCTCTTATTAGTTCGATGTTAGACTTTCTGGATTGATCTGCTAATTTCCTTTTATTTCTTCCGCTTTCTGTCTCCTTTGGTTCTGTTTTCTCAGACTTCCACAACTCCATCCTCCAGTCCCTTTATTGAACTGGGTACCCCACTATCATATTTCTAATTCTAAGGGTGCTTTGTAATCCCTTGATTCTTTTATAGCCTCTTGTGTTTGTTTTATGGATGTAGTATCTTTTATTGCTCTGAAGGTATTAAATATAGATCTTTGTTCTTTTTCTTTCACATTGTCTTTTTTTATGGGTCTTTTATTATTTCTTTGTTTTTTTTCCTCTTTAACATTGAATGAGTTTCTCAAATAGCTGGTGATCCTTGGCTCAACATTCACCTCTAAGGCTGCCAACTCCAAAGCTGATTAGAAGCTCAGTGTTCATGAGTGCGACTGCCTACCAGTGCAAGGTGATGCACGTGGGCATAACCTGTCTAGCCATGAGCTAAACGGGATGATGTTTTAGCTCTGCAGTAGCCAAGGCTTTTGGTGCGAGATAAATAGCAGTATCTGGAGATCTCTTCTCTGGAAGGGTCATGTTTCTTTGAAATACTGTCTCTAATCCCACACTGGGAGGCAAGGGATTTGGTAAAGAGACTTCAAACTGGCTAATAGCATTCTAGAAAAGTGGGGCATTTTAATGGCCCTGCTCCCAGCTCGGTGCCCCACTCCCCCCTCTCTCCTGCCTTCTGCGGTCCCATTGCAAGTCCGTGGGACTTAGTGATACTTTCTGTGAGAGAGGAGACGGACGAATGGACAGGGGGTGGGGACAGGTAAAGGGCGCAGCTCAAAGCAGGGGTGTCCAACCTGTTGGCTTCCCCAGAAGAAGAACAATTATCTTGGGCCACACATAAAATACACTAACACGAACAATAGCTGATGACCTAAAAAGGGTCCGTGCATCATTTTCGTAATGTTTTAAGAAAGTCTACGAATGTGTGTTGGGCCACATTCAAAGCCGTTTAGGGCCGCATGTTGGACATGGACCTTGGGTTGGACAAGCATGGCCTAAAGGAACTGTTAAGTTTCTGGGGTGCTGTGCCATACTCCTCAACATACATGGGCTGGAGACATCTGCAAGACCAGTGTAGTTTATTGACACTTATAGTTTCCCAAAGATGAATCCTACTCTCAGGACCAACTCTGGCCCACAAAAGGAGATAAAATGTTGTAAGCTGGATAAAACGTACCAGGCAGCAGCCTCCTTAGAGCTATATTGCTAAAATAAATCTTCCTGCTAGCTGGTCTGAAGCTCACTGTTGCTGCATATTGAATTTTAGCCTCGTTTTACAGTCGTCCATTTCTGTAAAGATGCTTATTACAGACTGCAAAAACCTGATTATGAAAAGTAGCTATAGACAATGTATTATGCAAAAGGAAGAGCTTGCATTTTTAATAAATATACTTGTTAACAAATATGCAGGAAAAAAAAACAGACTGAGAGCCACAAGAAATGAACGCTTATTATTTGAAGAAATAGTCAGAAATAAACCGTATCATTTGGCAAAATTACATGAACAACCTGCAAGTCAAGCGGATAAAAGATGTTTAGCTCATGAGGTCTTTACCTCGTGCCACCACTGGGAAGAAGTAGAAAGTCTGCCCTCTCTCTAAATTCTGGGTTCAAGTCAGGCTCCTATTAGGAGCTGGAAGAAACCCACATCTAGAGCTCCCCTGGTACCTTGCTCAAAGAGCTCAGGAGAAGCTTCCAGAAGGCAAGCTCAGAGATGGCTTTGGCATGATCTGGAGGAGTTGCGGTCCCTCGTCTTCACCTCTCCCACCTGGAGGGTAGTGATTTCTTGCTATGGATACATCTGAAATGCTGCTTGGCTACATTTCCCTGTATATGTGAAAAGATTTATAATGTACAATCCCAGGGAGGTAGGCTTAGTACTAACTCTGACACTACCTGGCAATTCAAATATGTTACTGTGCTGCACACCTACCCATGCCTATATCCACCCATGTCTACCAATGCCTGTGTATTATAGTTACCATCGTGTTTAAATTATCCTAAGAACTGTCCCCTGAAATCCTTATGACTATAAATAGGTGCCCCTACTGTATGCCAACATGTATCCTTAATCTTAGCACTGTCATAATTGCCTATTTATACATCTGTCTCCCTTCCAGACTACTACTTAAGAAGGCATTGTAGGGGAGATCATCACTTTAAGGGTGAATGGTTAATTTTACAGGTCAACTTGACTAAGCTATGGTGCCCGGTTGTTTGGTCAAACGCTAGTCTAGATTTTGCTGTGGCAATTCTTTTTTCAGAGGTGATTTAATATTTACAATCTGTAGACGTTAAGTAAAGCCGATTACCCGCCATAATGTGGGGGGGCCTCACCCAATCAGTGGAGGTTTCTTGAAGGAAAACTCCTGCCTCAGGTCCACAACACAGAAACCCTGTCTGAGCTTTTATTTCCAGTCTGCCAGCCCAACCTACAAATTTCGGAGTTGCCAGTTGCCACAACCACGTATCAATTTTTTAAAATTAATATGTATTTTTAAAATTAATATGTATGTATCTCTCCTCTATGGAGAAATTGGGTCAACACCAACCATAAACATCAGTGCTAAAAATGTCTGACACTCCTGCCGTGGGTGCCGTACTTAGAAAGGTCGGCAAGAAGGAAAACTCACGAATACAATGTTCAGCGATGCGTGCATAGACGGAGAATCATTTTGGGGAAGTAAAGGATAAGCAGCACTCACGGGACTTCACAGTGCTCCGTGCAGGGAATCGGGGAGCAGCCTGGACTCCCCGTTTTTGGGGTGTAGATAACATTCTAGCTCTTAGGCAGAGTGGTGTTTACAAGTATTCCTTTTATATTTTATATGTATATTCAATGTATTATTGTCGAATCAAATATTGTTTGATTAAAACTTTTTTCTCCACAACCAATCTCAGAGGCACCTAGAGAGGTGCTGAGCTCCTTTTTGCTTGGCTTAGCCACTGTCTTCCCATAAAGTGTGACTTCCTGGAAGCCTCTCTCCATTCCTTTTCTTGAGTCTCCTCCTTTATCCTTGTCCCGTTTGCACTTCCCACAGCTTCTAATCCGGTAACCGCTCTGACACACGGATTTCAGGGCCCTCCCTCGTGCACTCTGTGGGCCTCACGTTCTCCCGGTCGGATTTTCCCAGCGCTGCTTCAGAATCGGGAGCGTTTCTCGTAACCTTTTCTGTAACCGCTCACCTGGTTGCCTGCCGACCCCCTTAGGCTCACCTTGCGAAGACTCTGAACTCCATCCCAAGAGCGCACAGCATCCCCTCTTAACTCCTAGGGCTTTGATGACTTCTCCACGTGACCTTGTTCTTTGGTTCAGTAATTCTTCTTGGCCAGGAGTGTGTACCTGCTCCCCTAAATTTCTTTCCTTCAATTCTCTCTTTGACCTTCTCTAATCCGGCCTTTACCCATGTCACGCCATTCAAACACAAAGCTAGCAATTACTTCCCCCTCTGGGGCTAAGCCTCCTGGCCTTCATGCCAGCCTCCGTGCCCCCCGACCTCACAGCTGCCTTTGCTCTGGCAAAACACACTCTCTCCCTGGGCCAATCAACTCCCACGACGGCCGGGCAGAATTGGCCCCTTGCCCCCACTGCACAGGAGTCAGCGTACAGCTGCCTCCCCGTGGAATATTGCATGCTGCACACAGCTCCCCAGTAAAAGAGGGGAGCCCTGGGATGGGAATCAGTTTTCCACTCGGAAGCTGAGTAAAGGATTCAGCGTGCAGGCTGAAGTGGTGGAGGAAAGAAAGGAGCTGGCCATAACTAGGAAATGCGGACCTGCTTGCAAACGATTTTCAGCAATTTAACAAACAGCTGGATTAAAAATGGAAATGTGGAAGGGATTTAAACTGGGTCCAAAGTTCACCGTAATAGCTTGTCCACACATGAGCAGCATATGTGGGTTTTAGTTTGATAACTAAATATACGACTAGCTGATCTGGGCTTTTTTATTGGATAAGTTTTTATTTAGATTTAGAAAGAGCTAGAGGGATAAATGTCTTCTTCTCTGAAATTATACTTTTTTATATAATAATCTTCCTATGTGATCTTTACTGTCATTTACTATATATTAAGATAGGATATATTACTTATAATACTATAGAACTGTTTGAATTTGAGTCGATAATGTGTACTTAGAGATTTACGATACCCTCTCAATACATCTTCAATTATCATTGCTGATTGATCTCTACAGTTTCGTATACTTTAGCGAAACAGGACCCTTGTCTTCCTTATGCCTTTATTTTCCTCCTCCATATCTCTGTTCTGGAAGCTTTTCTGGTTTTGTTTGCTGGTTTTTGTTTTTGGGGGTTATTTTGGTTTTTTTCTGAGTGACAGACCCCTTGCCCTCTCATTTCTACTGTCAAAATTCGTCCCATTATTTGACCAGCAGAGTATTCAGTTTATCCCCTCTCTGACCTTATTTTGTTTTGTTTCATGTATTTGCTATATTATTTCTTTATCTTTTTATTTGGAAATGATTTCAAACTCCCAGAAAAGTTGCAAAAATAATACAGAGCATGAACTGCTTTATACAGGCACACAACTTTTAACATTTGCAATATTTGTGGACGCTCCTCTTTTCTCTGTTATATATGTGATACGTATAATATCTCCCCCCTGAACTTCTTTAGAATAGGTTGCATTTATCATGCCCATTTGTCCCTAAACATTTCAGGATGTATTTCCTAAGAATAAAGCTGTGATTTTATGTAACCATGGTACAGTTATCAACTTCAGGGAATTTAACATTGATGTGATACTTTTTATCTAAGCAGTCCATATTCCAATTTTGTCAAGTGTTCTAATAATGTCCTTTATAAGTCTTTTTAACCTCTAGTGCAAGATCACATATTGCATTTACGTTGCATTTAGTCTAAGTCATGTCATTGGTTGGCGTTTATCATTGCAACTAATAAGCAATCTGGAAGTAGTCATGTTGAGAACATATAAAAGTCTTGCTCTTTATCACACTCTTTCCCCTTGATTGAACATCCATGAATTTTGCCCAAATCCATCTCTATTATGATAATTGAAAAATGGTAACTTTCCCACTCTACAACTCTATCCACATTTATCCATCAAAAGTACCCTTTAAGGAAGAGCACTCCCTTTACTAGTTTTATTTACTATCTAATTATTACCAGTACAGATTCACAACCTCCTATCTTATTCAAGGGGTTGCTGTCCTTATTAATTTTGATGCTTAACATTGTCCCAGATATGGCCAGTGAAAGCCTCTTCAAAGAGGCATCTGTCTGCTTTTGCTTTGGCCACGCATTTTTTTTAAATCAATCCTTACTTGCATAACAAGATGGTCCAGAATCACCATGTACCTTCCCTGTCCCAGCCCAGCAACCAGCCATTTATTTATTCATATCACAAGAATTATTTCAGTGCCACATGTGCCAAGCACTGTGCGGGCTTCACAGATATGGTGGTGAGAAAATCCAGACGCAGGAGCTCCCTGGTGGCGTAGTGGCTAGGCTTTGGTGCTCTCAACGCCGCGGTCCGGGTTTGATTCCCAGCTAGGGAACTACACTCCCACACACACACACACACACACACACACACACACAAAAAAAAAAAAAAAAAAAGAAAGAGAGAGAGAGAAAATCCAGACACAGTTCTTTTCCTAATGGAATTTACAGTTAAAAGGAATCTGGTTTCTTTCGGGAAACCTTAAAATGATATGTTGGGGTTTTTTTTTTCCCCCTTCTACTATCCAATTTAAAACTCCAGCCATTGGACAAAAAATGGTTTAAAGGCTCCAGATATTGCCTCCTTACAATTAATATCACCAACATGCTCCATGTTCTTAAAGCTCTACATTATTATACATTTCATATGGGAAATCCAAACTTCTTAAGGGCACCCTGATAGTGAACTAGGAAGCCAAATTTCTGGATTCTCTCTTCAAGGCAGCTGACTCCTTGTCTTTTACAACAGGCTCTTAAAGTCTTTTAGTAATCTCTCTGATGTAACTTTTAATTCGATTTTATTATGTCTGAAGTTGGTGGTTTTTTGATTTTTTCTTGGCATTTTTACTCTGTTTTATTTGGATTACAAACCTACTTCTGAAAATTTCTCTTTTCTCCTTTTTTAACTACGGGTTACTAAAAAATCTATTTTCTTTTTTTTTTTTAATTCATTTTTATTGTTAGACTTATTGGGGTGACATCTGTTAGCAAGGATTACATAGGTTTCAGGCTTACAGTTCTACAGTGCATTGTCAACTTGATGACTCTCCAATGAGAATCAACCTAATATTCATATTTTAATCATGATCTGATAGGGTGTGACTGATGGTCAAGCATGAGGCCTATGGTAGAAAGCTGTAGTAAAATAAAGAGATTGAAATAAGCGTTCGGGTGAATTATTTCATGAGAATAGGACTAAGTCCTCAGACAGGTGTGTTCCAGTGAATTACTCCCCCAAGGGTCTGTTTTCACAAACTTGACGGGTATCTTTGCATCAAAAACCAGTAGATTAACCATAAATATTCAATAACATATATATTTAATGTTATCTACTTTAAAACATGTATCAAGGCAAATATACAGTAGACTCTCAGTTAGCGGGCACCACGGGGATTACTAGATGCCGGATAAATGTAAGTACACTCTCAGTTAACTGCGACCCAAGCAACTGGCAAAATCTCAAGCCACGAAACGTTTTGCCAGTTGTTTGAGAGTGCCACTTGCTTGATTCCAGTTAATGGAGAGTCCACCGTAGTTAGGCACAGGTCTTACATATACTAATAATATGGAAATGCCTATTTACATCCTTTTTAATAATTGTAAGGCTCTGTGTATGTATAAAGCACTCTCTATTAAAATACATCAAAATTGGGCCACAGCAGTGAAGACCTCATAATAAAAGTCCCCAACCCCTCAGGGAAGCTTGATTTTAAAAACGAGGCATGTCTTTCCTTTCCTAGCATCAAGCACAGATACCTGGCCCTTCCAGTGCAAGCCCAGCTCGCTGCCTAATGAAAGCAAGCAGGAGCCGCTCTGGCCAGGATTTGAAATCCAGCATCTTCTTTGGAGGGCCTCATCTTGCCTCCTTTCCTTTCTCTAATGACCTAACAAGAGCCACTCTGCCAATTGCAGGAGCTGTGATTGGCAGCCCGCATCTGTGGCCGACCCGGAGCAGAGGAGTCCAATGTGACTGTGATTAAAGAAAGTCTTGTCGTGCCATTCCAGGATGCGTGGCAAGGACAAGAATTAAGGCCCCTTTACAACTCCCGGAGGAGTTCCAGTGCTATTTCGAACGCGATCTCACACATCATTCTGTCCTGCTGACCTTCCTCGTGTCCCTCTCTTGAATTATAGCTGGTATCTGTTACCCGCACCTCCTCCCACAGCCTCTCCCCAAAATAAAGGATGGCTGACCTGAAGGAACCAAACCTGATTTTTAAAAAAATCTCTGCAACACTGTCAGTTAGAATGTCCTGGAAATCGCTCCACACGTTCATCTGCAGAGCATTTCCTGCCTCCGTGAGCGGAAAGGCCGTGTCTCACTTGATGACATGAACACTGCAGGTCTCTTAGAGATGAAAGGACCTCACCACCAAGTGTCCGGCTTCATTCCCTAGTAACTACAGGGGTCCCCGGATGTTACGGGAAGCGTGTATTCACCAAGGTCACCAATTTACCGCCTACTTTTTCAGTGATCAGCGCTTTTATCCCAGCAGTCACTGGGGAGACTAGCCTCTCAGGCACTCCGGCATGAGTCCGCCTAGAGAGGGAGTTTTTTGATACGTTGTAATAGCTTTGCTCACAGTCTCCTGAGAAACTCACCGTTTCTGTCAGATGAGCCGAAGGAGAACACATACAAGAGCAGACACACTTCAAGGACACTGTTCAGCGTGAAGACCGAGTGGCATCTGGTGAGACGCGCGTAATCCAAAGGGAGCCCTCCACAGAGGGGGCTGGGGGCCCCCCACGGAGGGGGCTGGGGGCAACGCAGATGCACAGGAGGTTGTCTGTGTTCTGAGCAAGGGAGGACCAGACGCCAGGACCGCTGCCAGTGGGGACCGGGCGCCCCGTCCCCTCGGGACCACCTCACTTAGAATGAGCATGCGTTGGGCATGGCCCAGGAAGGCCACGTTTGACGGTGATAGGGCACACGGTTCCCGAGCACACTAACAGCAAAGTGTCACTTCCATGGGGATGTTTGCATTTTCTCTTACATCTGACCCGGGAGTGTTCAAAGTCCACTAACAGAGAACTGAGCAGCCCGTTTACTGAGCGGAACCCTGGACCACACCTCCCCTTGTTCTTTCCGTCTGAACACCGCTGTCACCACTGCTCTGTCTTCTAGGGGAGCTGCTCTCACGCTGAGGTCTGAGCACGGAGCAAAGTGCCTCCCCTGCAGCCCCCTCTGCTGTGCTGGGGCCACGTGGGACTTCCCAAAGCCTTCGGGGGGCTCTAAGTGGGAAAGCAAAGGAGTGGAGAGAGGCAGCAGGAAACATGAAGACACCAAGCCAATACAGCAGACGTGCCCCCCTTGTTCTGAGCACAAGCTGGGGAGATGAGCTGTCTGGGAGGACAGCAGGGGAATGACCCATCCCTGAGGAACAACCCCACTGTCTCACAGCTCCGGGTGTCCTGCAGGACAGAAGGACAAGCACTGATGCAGGTCCAGAACTATCTCCCTCGTATCCATGAGGGTTGTCTGAGCAGGCGCTCTGGCCTTTCCTAAACCTCCGAAACAAGACGCCAGGCTTTGCCTGAAATGTATGAGGTGGGACCCCCCCAAAACGGAATTTATTTATAGAGAATTGTGCATTTATTCTTATGTGTTTAAACTGCAGTCACCTTCAAAGGACTCCCAGTTGGAGGCAATACACCTGTCGAGACAATTTCTCCACGGCTCAAAACAGTTTTTGAACTTGTCCATTTTGATGCCTGTTAGTGCTTCTGCCATTTCTTGTTTCACTTCTTCCACATCAGCAAAACAGTTCCCTTTGAGGACTTTTTCATCCAAAGAAACAAAAAAGAAGTCGCTCAGGGTGAGATCGGGTGAATAGGGAGGGTGGGGCGTGGGGGCCGTGCTGTTCTCGGAAAAAAGCTGCCGAACACTCAGCGCGGTGTGGCCGGTGCGCTGTCGTGCCGCACGGTTTTCCTATAAATCACCGTGTTCTGGCGACGCGTGCGATTTCTGCATGTGTCGTGTGGGCGTACGAGGGCCCAGTGCTTCCCAAACGTTAGGCTCTCTGCAAAATAACAAGCTTCCCCCTCGTCGTTTTTCCCTGGGCTTCCTTTTTTTTCTCTTCCTTCTTTCTTTCGGAATTTAGGGAGACATAGAAGCACAGGACAAAATCGTAACTTTGAGAACCAACTTATTTTTTTTGCCAAATCAATCCCAATGTATAAAATAGGCCTTTTAATAATATCTAGAAATCGAAGTGCATTTGAGTTGTTTTGTTTTGTTTTGTTTTGTTTTTTAACAAATTTAGAATGTGTGAAGGTTTTAGGGGACTAGTGTACTCATCAAGGTGCTTCTCATATCTCTGAATAGCAGCAAGCTGTGCATTTTGGACTAGCATTTGGAGAGATGTCTGAATTTCATCATTTGGATAAGAGGCTGTTCACATTCCAATCATACTGAAAATGAGAGATTTACTGGGAATGAGCTGAACTTAGCATCCGCCTCCCATAGGTACACTTTTTCCATTCCATAACCAGCAATACTGACAAATGAATAATTAAATTTTTGAAGACAACTTGACTCAATAGCAAATTTGCCTGTTATCACCAAAGCACTCCAGCATTAGGGTCTATCTGGCCTTTGAGTTCCATGTGGTTTAATTCTTCTAAGGTTAAAAGTCACAGATATTACCCTTAGCACACAGAGCTAGCAGCACTCGGACCTGGGCTCCCCGCTCGGAGGATGTGAGGTGTCACTGTGGTCAATGTCGTGTAAGTGCCTGACATCACGGCGTTGACGGCCAAGGCCTTCCTTTCAAAGACACCCAACCCCAGTCAACGTATTGCAGGCTACACAACTAGATAAAGTGACAGGACGCTCCACCCATGAAGTTCCCTTTCAGGAAGCCTTGGTCATGTAGATAACTGACAACGTGGGTGACCTCATTTGTCCCCACACCCTAATTCCCACTCACATACTTTAAATTTGCCAATCCGGAGGGAACCTACGGAATCCTAGCCACCTCCTCCTCAGACACTAACAAGGGCAGGGCCCCGGGCCCCGTTTCCCCGCCTCTCTCTGCCTCTGACCTCAGTCCGTGGCACTCTGGTGCCGTGTACCCTCCAGGGCGTGTGAGGGTGACTCTTGTTCCTCAAAGCTCCCCCATATTTTCTTGGCGGAAGTGTACCCTGCGATCTTAGCAGGAACCACACAGGCTGGCCCAGCCACAACACTGGGCCTGGTGGCAGATGGCGGGGAATGTCTGCCGAGGCCCACCACAAGTGAGAGGAGCCAGGCCAGTGCCTCAGGCTACTTCTTGGCCAAACATCACTGTCATTATGCTGGGACCAAGCAGGACAGTCGCGTGTCTCACAGTGTCCTGCTCTCACTGGCTCATGGACGTAAGTCCCCCGGGCCTGACGGGCTGCCAATGTAGCAACACTGGGTCACGGCCATCACCCCATACTGCAGAGCGAGCACGTGGGCAGAGCCCCAGCCGCTGAAGGATGGGCCAGGGGACGCTCCAGGCGCGGAGAGCAGCTGCGCTCGGAGACTGCAAGCAGCAGGACACGTAAGCCTCGCAGACACCTGCTTTCCTGTGAATGTATAGAACTGGAGTCCCGGCTCAGACGGAAGGGAACGGAACAACACTGCAGCACGCGTGTCACGGGCCGGGGCAGGAGCCTGCCCATCCTGCTAACTCAGAGTTCCGACTGATGCTGCTGGAGAACGAAGCTTCCGCCTGACTTCCGGGGCCTTGCCCTCCCCGACTCAGTCCTTAATAGTTAGGGGCGATGGGGCCGTGGAGAGCAAAGAGCTTCCTCCTGGAACGGGCGAGGAGCGCAGGAAAGCATGGTCTGGTCACTGCACTGTCATGGAGCTTCCAGGCCATTAGGCCAGGGACGAAACTGCCATCAGGAAGGGAGGCCCCGCGGCTTCCTCTCCGGACCCTGGTCCCTTCCCCTGGGTGTCTCCATGGAGGTGAC
Source organism: Lyroderma lyra (assembly GCA_004026885.1). NCBI lineage: Eukaryota > Metazoa > Chordata > Mammalia > Chiroptera > Megadermatidae > Lyroderma > Lyroderma lyra. The sequence continues at coordinate 31,873 of PVJL010011359.1, read as the reverse complement.
GGTAGCGGGGACAGAGGGGCGTTCCTGGGGAGATGACAGGGTAAGGCAGCAGGAGTGACAGCGGAAGGGAGGGAGACGGACGAGGAGGCAGCAGTTACCACGGGGAGAGGGGTCCTTGCAGCCACCCGCGGGACGGGGCGGAGATGGGTGGGCGAAGCAGCCATCGTCCTCGTGCACCGTGCAGGGCCCCCACGACTCCTTCCAGAAAGCTGTAGGAAAAACCCGTATCGCCTCCTAAGGCTTCTGGAGTCTCATCTGTGGGATGTGGACGGACGGCTCCCCGGGACTCGGGCGATGTCTCAGAGCCATGGAAGCAGCGAGGGGGTTCCAGAAACGTCTGCCGCCTGCGCCAGGACCGCACGTGCTGCTTTGTTTGGGCTCCAACCGTCGTGTCAAACCTTCGGTTTCCTCTCGAGACCGGACGCGTCGCTGCCACGGCGACGCTCCCGAAAGGGCGGTTTCAGCTTTCCGAGCCGAGTCCCACCGCGGGGACAGGCTGAGGTCCTCGTGGGAAGCTCCGCTCCGCTCCGCCCGGGCCGTGCCCCGCGGGCGTGCCTGTGGCCGGGGAAGAGCCGGTCTGCACCCGGGAGACCAGATTACCAATGAGGTCAATGTGACATTGTGACATTCATGGCGGAGCGCCGCGCAGTGTCAGACTCATGTGCAAAGGGCTTAAAGCATCGTTAGGGGAAACTGCGGGCTCAGGTCCTTGTGAGCAACGCTGGGGCATTTGCCACCGTTTCAGTTAGGGCGGGCCCGTAGTGGAAGCAAACGGACTCGAACCCGTGGCCCGACGTGAGGGCGGTCAACGCCCAGCTCCCCCAGTCACCCAGAAAGGTTGGAGGGGGCGTGGGCTAGGGGGCCCCACACGGCCCATCCGAGCGCCCAGGCTGATGGCAGCTTTGCCGTTGCAGCGTGTGTCACTCCCCGGACCCCGGAGGGGGTGCGTCAGCCAACGGGAAGGTTCCCCACACCCCCTCTCAGGGGGCACCCTCACAGGCGAGTGGTCACTTACTAACTCCATGCCCAGCCGCTCTCCTCTCTCGGGAGGATGGGGGTGGGGCTGAACATTCCAAACTTCCAGTCGTGGGATGGGGTTTCTGGTCACCAGCTCCTACCCAGGCACTACCGAGAAGTCTGCTCTGAGTCACCTCGTTACACAAGAGGTGGCCCCAGCGTTCCCAGCACGGAGGGAATGACACGGGTTTAGGGGCTCCGTCCCAGCAACCGGGGGCAGAGACCAATAGCAGGTGTGAGTGTGTGTGTGTGAGTGTGTGTGTGTGAGTGTGTGTGTGTGTGATGTGTGTGTGTGTGAGTGTGTGTGTGTGTGGGTGTGTGTGTGTGTGTGTGTGTGTGTGTGGGTGTGTGTGTGTGTGTGTGTGAGAGAGAGAGAAATTTGCTATTATTTCACTCTCTTCCAAATAATAGAAGCTTCTTAAATACTTTAACGTCAGCCAGATCTTTCAAAACTACGTGCTTAAGTTGTCCGATATTTTACCTCAATCTTTTTGAAGATTGATGATGTTCATAAATTAGACATTATCACTGTTTTACACACTTTTTTTGTATCTTTGGGAATCATTTCTTCTGTATCTCAAAGCCTTCTGGAACGATTTTGTATCTACCTTCAGAAGTTCCTTTAGTAAGAGTCTACTGGTGGTGAACTCCTCAGATTTTTAATTGAAAAGTCCTCTATATTTCACTCTCCTTGAAAGATTTACGTATTTTCTTTCAGCACAATCATGGTATTTCACACACTACACTGTTGCTCTTGTCAGCCTAACCTCTGTTCCTTCAGAGGTAATCTGACTTCCCCGCTGACAGCTTTCAAATTTTTTTCTCTTTGGGGTTCTATGGTTTCAATACAACTTCTCTAGGTATAGCTTTGTTTTCATTGATTCTCCCTAAGATTCACTGAATTTCCTGAATATGAACTTTGGTGTCTCTCCGTGGTTCTGAACAATTCTGGCCATTTTCTCATTAAGTGTTGTTTCTTTTCTGTTCTATAATCTTTTGGAATTCCTATTAGATACGTACAAAACTTGGTCTATCTTGTAAATCTCTTAACTGTGCTTTTTAAAGTTCAATTGGACATTCTATGTGATAATCTGGATAATTTCTTCCAATCTGTCTTCCAGGATACTAATTTCTCTCCAGCTGTGTCTAATCTTCCGTTTAACCCACCCACTGGGTTTTTAATAATAACGATTATGTGGTTCATTTTAGAAATCTGTTTTTTTTCCCCCAAGTCTGCTTGGTTGCTGCTAATAGTCTCTTGTTTCTGTCTCATACTTCTAAGCTTCCCTTGTACTTATTTACCTACACATATTAAATATCTTATTTGATAGTTTGTGTCAGATAATTCTGATATCTAAACACTTTGCCAGTTTGTATGTGCTGGCTCTTGCTTCTGGTGACATTTTCCCTTTATTTTTCACTACAAGCTCTTTTTTCTTATCTTCTTCTTTTTTTTTTGAATAGTCTCTTTGAAGACTGCTGTTTCGTCCAAGAGGATCTGTACTGGCTTCTGCCAGTTGCCGCAGGGCACTGCCAGCTTGCCATTTCTTGGTCTAACTGCATCAGATGAGAGGAACTCCAGTGGCAGAGCCCCATAGGGGTTGGCCAATCCTCAGGGATTGATCTTTCCGTTCAGTGGAAATGCACCTGTCTGTTCATGGTCAAGGGGGCCACAGGCAAGTTTTCTGGCTCTCCATGAGAAGGGGCTTAAAGCTCATTCACCCTTTCCATAAAGGTGTGGCCTTTGGGGTCCCAGTGCAGGCCCTTGATCTGTCGTGTCCCCTTTCCCCTGTACAACCACCAGAAAGAGAAGACGTGTGTCACCGGGACTGGCAAACACTCTCAAAATGAAAATTGTTTCAGCTGTGACTTATCTCATAGGAACCTACTTTAATTTCACTTTGACCTCTGCAAACTCCTTAATTTTTCTCCCAGCTAAGCAATAATGTAGAGTTTAATTTTTTTATTTTAATCCAGCATTTTTAATTGTTCTCAGCAGGAAAAAATTTCAGCCTATCTATTCCACAAAAACATCAGTATTTTTTCCTCACATGTCTTTTTTTTAAGTATAATTTTGTATTTATATAATAATTATTAATGCATCCTGTAATATTTCATATTTTTGACATACTTAGAAACACCCATATACTTGCTCCAAGATCATAAAATACTCAAATATGTGTTCTAATACTTCTGTGTCTGCATCCCCGCCCACAATAAGATCTTTGCTCCCTCTGTAATTTGTTGGGACGTGAATAAGGAGGTTGGGAATCAGCTTTTTATTTCTTAGAAATGACTGGCCAGTTATCCTAACAACTTTTATTGTAAGATTTTTTCCCCTAACAGTCAGAAATGCTGCAGTTTTCACAAACTCTATTCCTGAAGTGTGATCCCATCTGTTGTGTAGATTTTGGGGCCCTCTATCCTCCCTAACTGGCCTGTCTTCTATTGGTGCACAAGTGTCGATTTGTTTCCATTAGTGACATGTTACAGTCATTCGTAACCTCTGATAAACTGAGAGTACTTTCATCACTTTTGCTTTTTTTTCCCCCAGAATTCTCCTGACTATGTTCTTGAATATTTTTCTTCCAGATGAAATTTTAGGATTCCATCACATTTCACAACACACCTGTTGCATTTTGGACTGGACAACCACGGTCATGACTACCCACGCCTTTATGTTAGGTTACAAACGTATTGCTAAAACATGGCTGCCGTCGGGGAGCAGGCAGGACACAGAGGGCACCCCGAGAGGGTTTCACTGAAGAGAGGTTAATACAGGGACTACGGCCAGGGGTGTGGGTGTGTCAGAGGGAACCAGCGGAAAATACCCATGGATAGGCAGTGGGAAGTCATTAGCACCCCTGAGCTGCAGGGGCAAAGGGAGAGACCCCATGCCTGGAGCCCACAAGAGAGGCTCAGAGGGAGCAGATGACCAATTCTCTCAGGTCACCTGCAGCCCGCCCGCCCGCTGGGGATACAGGAAGCAAACGGGCTCGTGTCCCGTGTCCTGTGTCCCCTTCCCTGGGATGCGGTGTCTGGGCCAGAACAGGGCAGCCCCTGCCTGAGGCCCGGCGCACCCCGGCGGACGTCAGCACATCATTCCCGAGTGGTGGGTGCGGTTTTTAAAGTCAGCCCAGAACATGGCTTTCCGTTCGCTGCCTGGAGCTGGGGTTGGGGATGGTGGGGGGCTTCCACCTGTCCATCTTGAAGCTCTCCGTTTGCCCTCTGCTGCCTTGGGGTCACTAGCTAGTGCTTTCTCCCCTCACTCACGGTCTGAAAGGACACCGTCTCCATCATCTGTTCTCGGACACTGTGCCTTTCCTCTGCACCTCTCGGCCTTCCACCCAAGTTGGCATGCACAACCCGAATCCTTCGCTTGAACCCCAAATTTCCTCTGGTCTGTTGGACACCCTCCTGGATCTCAACCTGCACACGCGGGCATGCCATGGGCCACTTGTCCTCCCTCTGAGGCTCCGCCTCCTCCTAGGACCCTGTGTCTTCTACCAGCCCTACGCCGTTTTCCACACCAGGCTCGGACAACACAGCTCATCCAGCAACGTCTTTCCTCTCTCCCCTTCCAATCTCTTCAGGTGAGACTCTTAACACTTCTCACCTGGATTATTCCAATAGGCTCTTAATGCTCCTTGCCGTGCCTCTGACGTCTCCTGGTTAATCACACTAAATTAATCATACTAAAAAACTACTTGGTTCAACAGCCTCCTTTTCCCCCAAAACTTGCCATGCCTCCCTATTACCTGTCTAGGAAGTTACTGACTCCACAGCTGAGCATTTTAAGGCACCCCCCCCCCATTAATTCCAGCCTCCTCACTACTCCCTGGGCCAGGGGCCAGCAAACTGCCACTCCAGAGTCAAATTTGGGCCATCACCTGTTCTTTGTAGCTAAGGTTTGTTAGAACACAGCCACACCCACTCACCCGAATATGGTCTGTCAGATTGCACACTGTCACGGCAGCATGGCATGGTGACACCGAAGACTACATGGCCCGCCAGGCCGAAAACACTACCATTCAGCCCTATGGAAAAGATTGCATGATCCCGGCCCTAGACGCACCTGTATCGTGTTCAAACCAAACTCTGTTGTTGGCCACATTATGGTCTTCACCCTCAGGAGTGGTTTTATTTCCTGCCCCATTCTCTACCATTTCTTCAAAATTCTCCCCGCATGCTACCGCTTCAGGGAAACTTCCATCCCATCACTTCCGCTCGTTCCCCACTGGACCACCCGTGTGGCAAACGTCCTGGCTGCACATTTCTCATCCAGGCACCGTGACAGGCCTCGTGGACCGTGTGAGAAATCGTGGTCCAACGAAGCCTGCAATCCAATGGCTAAGCTCCACATCAGATATATAATCATAACACAGTGACTGCCAACTGTCATAGTGGCACGAAGAAAAGTAAAGGTGCTCTAAGAGAGGAGGAAAGGGGACCTAATGTAAATGAGAGTCCATAACGTCGTCGTGGCCGCTGAGACTTCAGTGACGAGCCAAGAATTAGGGGGAGAGGGTCCCAGGCTCAGGGAGTAACCAGGGCAATGGCATTGGGGCAGAACAGAGCTTGGCAGGTCTGAGGCTCTGCACATGGGCTGGTGCTGGCCCAGCAGCAAGGACGATTGTGGGTGTGCAGCGAGGCCAAGAGATAGGGGGTCCTGCCCAGGAGGGGCTTCAAAGGCCGTACTAGGAGCTGGATTTCCTTTTTTTTTCCTTTTTCACACACACACACACACACACACACACACACACACAATAATTTTGAACTCAGTAGAACATTTTCAGATTTTTCTTTAGCTCATTTTGGCTTCTGCGTACAGAATAGATGGGGGGACGGCAAAGTATACCCACTCCCACCTAGCTCCCATCACACTCCCTTCATCTTCTTTTACGACCTTTACCACCTTTTCCTTTGTGCTATACAGTGGACTCTCAGCGAACCGGCACCCATGGGGCTTGGTAGGTGCCGGATAAGTGTAGGTACGCTCTCTGTTAACCGGCACTCAAGCCCCCAGCACACTCAAGCAACCGATTTTGCCAGTTACTGAGTTCTGGTTAATGGAGAGTCTGCTGTACTTATTTGCACAATACAATGTGGAGTAGTTATGTGTGAACATGTCCTGTCACCCTGCTAGATAGATGGTAACGTACTGGGATCCTGGGCTCTCTTAATCCACCTTCGAATCTTCTGCACCACCCACCACACAGCACATGGCACGGTGTAAACACACAGTGAATAATTAATGAATTCAGTTGAATGATTTGTCCAGATGGCCCTGAATTCACAAACTTCCATATTTCGCTAACCCATAATGTTTAGAGTCAGCTCTACGCATTAAAACCACTGTGTAAAGACCATCTATACCATGGCTGGGCAAGACGTTGATCGCAGTCAAACAATAGACCACCAAGCACTTTGGGGGTGACTGCCTGAATAGTGAAGTGAACATCTAGTGGACTGTGGCACTTGGAGAAGTCGCCCTTGCCCTGAAAAAGTCTGCTCAGGCCTGACCTACGCCGTGCGGGAGGGAACAGGCAGAATAAAACCCTGCCCTTCCATTGTCAATCCTGGAATGGAAACTTCGCTCTGAAATGTGCTTCTGTGTAGCTCATCGATCACCTAATTGTATAAATAAATCACAGGACAACTGAGCATTTGCCACACGCCCTTGACACACACAACACCTGAGCATAGGAAGGAAAGGAACAGACAATACTCATTATCCAAATCAATTCAGTATCTTTGTTTCCAGTTAAGTTCCCAGGAGGAAGAACTAGAAGTGATATCCCTATTTTTATTGAAAGGCATTGAGGGTAAGAAGCCCTTAAATTAAAAGAGATGTGGGTGTGCTTAGCAGGCTGGAGGGTGGCGTAGCAAAGAAAGACACAAGCAGGAGACGGTGCTGAGTATATCACAGAGCTGAGAGGGCAGTTTCTGATTGGTACAGTCCATGTGTCACAGGGCACATGGAGAACTCACCCGGCCCAGAAGATCAAAGTGAGCATCATGTGGTGGTTAAAAGCAGCCCTTAAGTCCTGGGAGGGCAGCCCAGCCCCACCACTCACCAGCTGTGTGGACTTGAGTAAATGACTCTCTTGTGTACCACAGGGGCAGCCCCATTGTACAGATGCCACAAGAGAGACACACAGAAACTGATGCCTACACATAGCAGGTGCTCAAGACACTATTTGCGAGAAGCTCAAGCTGTTGATTTTCATGTCACTCAGGGACACATAACCAAGGGAGTGAGCAGAGAGAATGAGATTTGAGACCTCCCATGCCTGCAAGGGCACAGGGCAGGAGGGAAGATCTTTAAGTGACTGTAGGTTTCTATCAAGATACGTAAACTGGGGTATACCAGTTGGGTGAGAGCATATCAAGCTGACTTAAGAGCTGCAAAAGGGGAGTAATTTCTGTGCCCCAGAATGTGACTTCCTAAAAAGCCTGGAATTCTCTGGTCTGAGGAGACACGGGTGCCTTTTGATGAGAGGTTGTGTGGGGAGTTTCTAGCCTACTACACAGTCCCGCTGTGGCTCCCCAAACTGTGTCATTGCCTGGCTTTGCCCAGAGCACCCACATTTCCCACTAACTTTGCAAAAACGCCTTCTCTTTCAACTTTCCCCCTCTAACCCACGGAGCTAGATGACACAGGCATAAGCATGTAAGCAGATGTCGTGGAAAGAACAGAAAATCTATTTATAGGTTTTTGTTTTTCTCAAGGAACATGGGGGTGAACTTTGAGTGATGTCGGAGTCCTCCTGGAGCCGTATCTGTAACTGCAGAAAGGTAGATTAGAAGGACGATTGTTCTCTGATGAATGGTGTGAGTCATCTTTGGGCTCAGATCCTGGAGTTGGGTACAAGCTGTGCTGTCAACCCACCGGCAGGGCATGGCAAATGGCTGACACTCGCTGTGCCTCAGTTTGCCCATATGCAACGTGAAGATAAAAATATACCTCCCCACTGGGGACATTCTGAGGATTAACGAAAACACCATCAGTGAAATTCTTTGTGGTGTTATAGACCCTAAAAGGTATTACCATTTTTAAAATGTACAGTGTAAGACTATTTTTTACTTTGTGACTTTGATGGCATGAACAAACTTCACCCTCTAGCTTTTTAATATGATTATAAGTCCTTTACAAGAATACAGCTTTCACTCTGCACAGCAGGGTACTTAATATTTCTTATAAATTTAATTTAGAAAACGGCAGGAATATAATGTGAAGGATTTGCCTTAAACCTACTAAAGCAAGGCGATTCCATTAATACTGCCACTCCGTCTTTCACTCGACACATTGTGCTTGAAGATGACAGTGTTCTAAGATCCCCTGTATTCTTCGGAACAATAAAGGTAAACTTGAGATACAGGACGCATTTCTTGTCTCTGAATTCCTTTTCCCTAGCCCTGCCGAGTCAGATCCCCAACAACCTCCTCAGTGTTTATTGCTTCTTTAGAAGTAGTGGCCTGAAAAGTTCTGAGGTAAGTTTCTCGGTGACTTCCCGGAATAGATGCTTTTTCCTCAGCAGTCCACTATCCACCTACGACTTCTGAATGCCACGGTCACCAGTTGATCTGTGTAAGCCACCATGCATGGTAGAGTCAGGAGGTTTTTCGCTTTTGGTTAAAGATGAGAAGGTACTGAGGGACTGAGAAAATGATCCACCGCTTCAGACAAATCGTCCCTGGTGGGAGGGCAGCTGGATCCCCACCTCAGTACGGACTTGTCTGTATCAGATTCCCATGGCTGCTGTAAGCAGAGATCACAAATTTAGCGGCTCCAAACAACACGCACTTATTTGCTATGGTTCCATAGATCACAAGCCCAACCTGAGTCTCACTGGGCGAAAGTCAGGGAATCTCCAGGGCTGGGCCCCCGCGGGCTGCAGGAGAGAGACCATGTGTGCCTTTGGCTGCGGTCTGCATTTCCTTCCTCGTGGCCCCTGCCTCTGTCTTCAAAGGTGGGCCATCTAGCAGGTGCCATCTTTCTCATGTCACCACTCTGCCCTCTTCTGCTTCCTTCTTCCACTTTTAATGATCTGTGTGTGATTACATTTGGTCCACCAGGATGATTCGGGATAACCTCACCTGTTTCCAGGTAAGCTGATGAATGACCACAGTGCCATCTGCAACCTTGTTTCCCCACATCACGTTGTTTAACACATTTACAGTTTCTAGAAATTAGGACGTGGACATCTTTGGAGTGGGGGCTGGGATTCTGCCTACCACAGGACCCAAATATGTCCCCCAATCTGCTCTGTTGGACAGCAAGGGTCCCATAAACCCCAAAGAGGGTCAGATGGAATATTGCTTCTGGTGTCAGAAGGTGTGGGGGGCCCCTCACCTTCCTTTCCCCTCAAGTTTCTCACTCTCTGGGCAATGCCTCTCTCCTTATCAGACCTTGCATCCCAAATGCCAATCTCGACTTAACTTATGGGTGAGAAACTCAGCAAATCAATGTCACTGCCAACCTGAGCATCTCCTGTAGACAACTGTTGTCTTCCTACAGTACCCTGAATGCATTTAGAATATTCTGAACACTCACAACCGAAGCTGAGTCCTCATTCTAAACCTCTGCCATACGTTTGTCAAAATAGCCACTGATTTGTGGTCCTGTGTTCTTGAATGAAGCCAAGTCTTGCCCAAGTAAAATTCAATGAAGAGTGGTGTTTGTCTCTATTAAAATACATCTGTGTGGCATGTAGGCACTCCAGTGAGCCCTTTGCATACAGAATATCACTAAATCTCTCATAGGTACAGTAGACTCTCAGTTAACCAGAACTCAAGCAACTGGCACTCTCAAGCAATCGGCAAAAAGCCAAAGCAATCGTACTGCATTTACCCAGCATGGGAGCCGGTTAACTGAGCGTGTACATACATTTATCTGGCATCTACCAATCCCCATGGGTGCCGGTTAACTGAGAGTCTCCGTATATGTCCTCAGAGAGGTAAAATTATCTTACCTAGTTCACATAGTCACATGGTTTGAACAAACCCAGATGACACTGATTCTACAATAATGCTGTGCCCTCACTGCTGCTAGGCACCAGTGCCCTCCTACATCTTGGGACACTCAATCCCTTCCTCAGTGCCCTTTCTCATCCCTTTCCCATTATCCTGGAATGGGATCTGTGTTAGGACAGACTTTCTGTTTGGAGACAATTGGTTGATTATTCTAGGGATTCTTTAGATCTGAAAAGAATTCCTGAGGAGCAATGGAAAGGAAGTAGGGGTGAGCGCCCACCCCCGACACTCAGACAAGAAGACACCTGTGATCCTCAGGGGTCCTCAGGTTGTTCCACAGGGCAGCTGGTCACGTTTCAGCCAAAGCTCATCCCGTACAGAAGCAAATGAAGGCAAAAGCATCCCCTCTGCGAGATTCTACAGTATTGGAGGAAGGAAGTGAATTAGAGTGACTGGAGGCTGAGGATTAATTGGGTCTGTGTGAGTAAGTGGTGGATGGGACAAGGTCAGCCTCTGCTCTGTGTCAGCTTGAAAGAGGATGTTGGGAGTGGAGTCAGGAGGCTGTGAAGGGCGGCCTCGGGGTCACAATGACAGCAGCTCGGGGGAGGCTTTGGGCTCTGAAGTATAACAACCACCAGTGTAAATGACTCGGGGCTCTGATGATGTGCAGCGGAGATGTTCGGCTCTTCGACTGACATTCAAATGACTGATCTACCACCCGCCTCAGCAGCCTGATCTACACGAAGGGAAGTGAGCTCAGATTAGCATCCAAGGGGGTCCCCTTTTCCTCAATAGAGTGTTAAAAGGTTGGTCAGTCCTTAACGTTTGAAGCCTTTGTAATGATGTCACAATAAGGTGCATGTCGTGCAACGCGTGGGTGGCCCCTTTAAAATATTTACCTCTAAATGAGCCCATTAACTTTCTAAAACCATGAAGTCTCTGGAAGAGATAGCCTTTGCCCCCAAAGAAAGATGAAAAGAAAGACAATCCAATGCATAGGCAGGCGTCAGTCCTGACCCACCTGATGCTCAGCCCAGAGAAGCAGGCCGAGTGTTTCTTGTTCTATGTGGATACCCATCTTTCAGGGAAGATGTGAGGGGTGCAGGGAGGCAATAACAGACAGGACATTGTAAGTCGGTGAGTGATTAGCATGCAATGCCACATGGCACAACTGGGCACTGCTGTCCAGAGGGCAGCCCACTGGTCACTATCCTGGAGTGGGGCGGGGGTGCTCAGCTGGGGTGGTGTCTTCTTGGAGCAGCCTCCGAGCCAGGGCCCGTACTACAGCCTCGGAGACCCCACATTTCGGAATTTGGTTTTTCCCAGAGATGAGTGAGGTCAGGGGGCCAAGTCAAGCTAACCAAACTCGGGAGACACAAAATGTAAGCACAGCATTCTTAGGCATATGCTTTGAGAAATACCAAGGCGGTCCGGAAAGTCTCCAGCCATGTAATATGACAAATAGAGGCATCGATGGCTGGATTTTTTCCAGACAGCCCTTTATGGGCAGCCAGGATACTAATATACCAGGTATAGAGGAAGCCAATTTAATAATCAGAGTTTCTGGTTTCGCAGAGAATCGTATTGAAAGGAGGTGGAAAACCTATTGAGACGTATTTCACCCGAGTCAGGTGACTTATTAAGATTATCCAAGCCCACCTAATAATATTACAATAACTCTAATATTTAGTGGAGCCCTCATACATCATGGGCAGAGAGATAAGTCGTCGACATGCTCATAATTATGACTTCTACTTTGCAGAAGAGAAAACTGTGGCTTAGAATTGATGGCTCGTAGCAGACCATACAAACCCCCGAGTGATAGATCTGAGGTGAGGCCCAGGTCTGCCTGACTCCAAGCCCAGACGCTTAAGCACCATTATATACGTCCTGGCCACTCACCCGCGGGGCTCTGACTCTCAGATTTATGGCCTCCTCCCTGACAGGCCTGGGAAAACACTGCCACATCCTTGCTTTCTGACTCACCTCTGTTTCGGCAGCCACACTGACCATCGCTTTCCGCTCACATAAGTCTTCTTCCGTCTCCTCCCTTCTAATTCATTCCGTACATGCACACATCTGGGGTCCTGACACTCTCCTGCGTAAAGCCCTTAATGGGGTTCCACAGGATAAAGAGCAAAGTCCTTGGAATTGCAACCTCAAAACAGTGAATTCCTCTGTCTCCCTAACTCTCACACTTCCTGCTCCGTCAGCATCTCTCCGGGCCTTTTGGAAACCTCTCCGTCTCTCCTGTTCTCCTCCCCTCCCCTCCCTCCAGCCCCCATTCTCCGCTCCCATTCTCACTGCCATTCGTCCATGCCTTCCACAAACACTCACGGGCATTTGCTACGGATCAGGCACTGTTCTTGGCCCTGTAAGTCACAGAGAGCCCGCAGAGACGGGGAGCTTCCATGCTAGAGGCGGTAGACCAACACAACTCGATCCCATAGGGCAGGGAACTCCCAGGTGGTGGTGAGCGGTAGGCAGTTCCGAGGCTGAAACTGAAGTGCTGGTGATGTGATGGCAAAGGAAGCCTTCCGAGGGTGGGCCGCCATGCTGTGCCGGGAGTGAAGAGGGCAGCAGCTACGGGAAGACGAGGAAGACCAACCCGGAAGGCGGTCAGCGTGGGATGGAAGCTGGTGCATTGGAGGCACAGAAAGGGGGACCATCCCAGCAGGAGTGGAGCTTGGGGAGGAGGGTCGGAATGAGGTCATATGTGCATGTAAAGCTCAGGAAAAGTAGATTTTAGTCCGCGTACAAGGGGAAGACATGTTACACCAGGTCATGGCATAACCTGGTTTCCATTTTTAAGCAGTTTACTCTGGCTACTGAGTCGGGAATGATGGGTGGTGTGCGCTGGGGTTGGAAGGGAAGAGGAGGAGCAGGGCGGGCAGCTAGGGCTGCATTGCACAGGCCAAGGGCGAGATGACAGGCTGGACAGAGTGACTGTAGGGACGGTCCGGAGAGGCGGTCAGGGTGTGTCTTGGAGTTGGCGAACTTTGTTTCTGGATCATGGGGTGCGGGGTCGAGAGGTCGAAGGAAAGAGAGGAGTCGAGGAAGACTCCTGTGACTTGGTGCAGGCAAGCGAATGCGTGTAGTGGTGTTTCCCTCCCTGGGGAGCCCTGGGGACAAACCTCGCACACGTGAGCCGTAAGTTCTCTCAGGGCAAGGAAAGGCATGCGAACCATCATTATCTGATATATGAGCCAACGAATTCAGTTCGTTATTGAAACTTCTATTCATGTATTTGGGTTAAAAAATAGCTCTGACTCAACACAAGCATGATTGTTTATCGGTTGTGTATTGGATTTCGCATCTCAGCCACGTACACATTACTTCTTGAGGTCAGTTATTTCTTTATCAAAATGATCTTGACTCCTGGAGTTTGATCCTAATTTTACTTTTAGCAGCTGCTGAAGGCCGTGGAGGGCAGGGACTAGGCTTTATTTGTTTTATCACCAGCATGGTGCGCGATGTCTAGCATGCGGCAGATGTTCAGTAATAATTTACTAAATGAATAAATTGGGCAATGTCTAAAAAGCACATGGAGGCGGACTTCACCTTTATCAAGTATTTTATAACAATCGGGGCACTTGGGGTGTTAAAAGGTCATCTCCCAATTCTGAGTTGATTGCAATCGAGATGGAGAGGTGACACGTGCTTACAAGGGGATATTATTTCAAGGAATGCTTCACTTACAGCAAAGCAAAATGAAGTTCCGAGCATTCCTCTATCTCTCGGCTTATGGGAAAAATCCGATTGTCCTGAGCTTAGATTTCCAAGTTGATTTCAAGGAGCTCAATTGCTCTGCTCTACAACCAAAAGTCACATTGCCTGCCTTCCACCCACCGACTTCACAGAGACCTTGATACGAGGATTCACTGCGAAAGTTGTGAAGCCCTTCCCTTAGCAAGTGCAGGGTGTCACGTTACACCACCCATTTGAGCCGCGCCCGGAGTGACCCAGTGATGGTTGCCTTCTAATCATAAGCATTCCGTTACCCTATGATCCCAGAGCTCGGGCCATCTCGGTGACAAGACCTAAGGCCGAGTGAAGACACAAAGCCACCTAACACGGTGTGCCAGGCTTGGACTGCAGAACTTCCCCTGTCCCCACTTCCGTGATCAGGCTCAAGGAAGACTTGGTTACTAAAATGTCATGAACAGGGTCTGTCGTGGTTACGGAGAATGCGGCCAAAGCCCAGTGAGCACGTTAGGATGCATAATGGGCACTGTTCTGGGAGGGACAGACATTTAAGGTCCTTCAATGAGTAGTTCTAGGTTTTGAACAGAAAAAACAATGAGCAAGTATTCCAGCCTTAACGAAATTTTCCCCGCCAGCAGTGACACTAGCATGACTAGAAGATCACGGAGGCAAAGCAATCAGATTACATGCCGCACTCTCGATTTGTCCACCATTCCTGAAGTTTTTATTCTATCCTCCCAGTGAGAGCGTCGATATAAAACGCAGACTAACTGGATGATCGGGGAATTATTTTTGCAACAACGGGAGAAAACAAACAAACAAACAAAGTACGAGTTCACTTGCTTTCCCATGCAGGGAAACAAAACAAACTCCTTCCGTGCAGCTAAGTCTTGATTATTTTGGTCTCCCAACAAACCCCTAAACATAGATAAAGTGCTTCCAGTGCCAATTTGGATTTGGCAGGCAAGTGGGCTGCAAATGATCTCATTTATCTCCATTCAAATCAGCTTAGCAGATCTGGAAGCTCCTACATGGAAACAGGTAACCTGGGAGTCACAAACACGAGAATTTGAAGGTCTTTAAGCAAAAGCGACTTCCCAGGACAGATGACGTTCCTTCCTGTTCTCCTGCCAGTGAACAGGACACGTGGCCACCGCACGGGGGACGAGACGGACCACTGGCTACAGAGTCCTGCCTATTTCAATGCTTGGCTCCGACATAAGAATTACAAACCACCTGCCTCCCTGTCAGAAGGAAGGAAACTTTCAAAAGGCAACCACCTCGCTGAACCCCCAGGAAGAAGTGGGAGTACAAAGGGACGGCGCCGTGGGAGAGCGCGGTAATTACTCAGTAATTATCGGCAGTGACGGAAGTGCAGGAGCGGCGGCGTAAATTATAGGGCAGGGGCCACCGTGTTCTAATGGCAGTGCCTCCAGCCCCAAGGGAGCGCCCCTTGCCAGACCCTTTCTGCTCAGGGCGTCCTTCGAAAGGGCCGCAGACCCCGAGGGGATCCAAGTCACACAGCTCACGGAGCGAGGGGCCTGGCGGCTCCGGTCGCCTCCGAATTTCGAAATTCACCTTCCCTTTGCTGCGTGTGGCGATTTTAGGCTAAAAGATAAATGGGTGATTGGGTGCCTTCACCTAAAAACAGTAACAAAAGCCACTGCACCAAAAGAACACGGAGCTGCAGAGTGAGGCTTTGGGGCGTGGGCAAAGCCGCTGAAAACAAGGGTGCATGTCACAGAGCGTCCTGTACTGCCTCACAGTTCCCAACGTGCTTCTCTGTCCACTTTCTATGGGGCTCTCCCAGCACCTCGTTTTAGGCAGCGATCCTTAAACGCAACAGGGGTAGACGAGTGTGTGGCACACGCTTGGCACCCAATTGGCACTTTACAAGTGAGGACACCGGGGTGCAGAGAGGTTAACTGAGGAGCCCAAGGTCACAGTTCTTCTTTGTGCCCAAACCACCTCAAATCCAGATTGTCCCCATCCCAGGGCAAAGCCCTCTGCTCCTACCTCCTGCTGGCTCTCCGGGTTCTCAGACAGGGACAGCCTCAAAAGCGTCACTTCCACAAGTTCTGTCACTCCCCTCCACAGAAGCTGTGACTTGGTTGGAATGCCAAGGGATGTACGTACCACGTCGTTACTTCGTTTCCTTGTCCTCTTCCCGAGGGGATGAAGGGCAGAGAAAAAGGAGAGGGAATTTCACCATCACAAAAAGAGGGAATCTCAACACCCACTCATCCATCGGTCCTGCTCTCCTGCAAAACTGCCGGATATTCAAGAGTTTTTCAAGCACTCGTTTCTTGGTCACACACGACCTGAATTTATCCGCTCTGGGCATGGTGAGAACTTTCTGTCTCACACCAGAATCTCGATGCCCACTGACCCGAACTCTTTCCACTCTCCACCACTGCCCTGTGTCCTCGCTACCCTCCTTCAGCCAACTTAGATGCCATAGTCCACAGTTATAATTGTCCCCTTCCATCACTGCCAAACCCCTTCTCCCCTTCTCTCGCCCTTGTGTTTACACTGAAAATGATAACCCGGATCAAATCCAACCTTTCATGTTCTCCGTTACTGTCCCCAAGTCGCTGATTATAGCTAAGAAACACACACACGCACACACACACGCACGCACACGCATGCACGCACATGCACGCACGCACACGCGCACTCACGCACACACGCATGCACACACACACGCGCACGCACACACGCACGCACACACACACGCACGCACACATACACGCACACGCACGCACACGCACGCAC
>PVJL010011359.1:0-15300 GCA_004026885.1 Lyroderma lyra | reverse complement strand
ACTTTTCTCTCCTGCAAGCCCCCCTCCTCTGACCACACGCAATGCCTTTACACCCGGGAAATAGGTACAACGTGCTTGTCTCCCGGCGTGTGTCTCATCCCTTGCTCCACCCTCCCCCTTGTAACAAAGGGAGAGCGATCTCTGTTTCCATCAAAGTCAAAGCCTCCGACCGTGCACTGGAGTCCCTCGCCTTCTTGCCTCGCCAAGAACTTTGCCTTTGCTTTACCCCATTCTGTTGCTGTATCATCCATTTTCCTTCTTTACTAGACTATTGCCATCAGTGCCCAGACCTGCTGAAGTAGAGCCCCCAGGTAAAAGAAAAAAAAGTCAAAACAGCAACTAAAGCACTTCCCTTGACTGTACCTTGTCCTTCAGTCCCCTGTTCTGTTCCTCTTTGGAATAAAATTCCTGAAAAATGTCTCCTGCACAGCTTCAAAAGTGACTGTCAGTCCAATCATGCCACAGTCAGCCAGTCAACCTTCCAGAGGTTTCCCAACACAGTGAGGAAAGAATCCCGAGTCCTTAGCACAGTCTGAGGAACTTACACAATTCAGATCCCCTATTAGACCTCATTTTTTATTTCTTTTCTCCCCAGACACATTTTCAATCTGCTGACCTTGCTTTACATGTCTTAAGAGCAATTGGTACTTGGCTGAGGTTGGCCAAATAATGGTCCCCAAAGATGTCCATGTCCTAATCCCAGAACCCGTCAATATGTTTGTGACCTTACATGGCAAAAGCGACTTTTCAGATGAGATAAGTTACGAATATTGCGATGAGGAGATCATGCTGAATTATCTGGATGCTACAAGAGTCCTTCTAAGAGGGAGACAGGAAAATGAGTCAGAGAAGGAAATGCGGCAAAGGAAGCAGAGGTCAGGGTGATGGGACGGGGCGGCGGGGGGAAGGGGGACGTGAGCCAAAGCATGCAGGTGGCCTCGAGAAGCTGGGAAAGGCAAGGAAATGGATTCTCAGAAGGGACACGGTAAGGCTGACACTTGGATTTTAACCCCTAAGATCCATTTTCAGGCTGCTGACCTCCAGAACTGTAGGAAGATAAATCTATGTTTTAAGACACTAAGTTTATTTTGTTACAGCAGCAATAGGAAGCTGATACACTGCTGGTTTCTGTACTGCTTGTACTATCTGTCTTTCCTAACACAGTGTAAGCCCAGTGAACTGAGGGTTACTCCCTGCCCCCTTTTCTTTGGAATATGCCCAGCAGCAAGAACGATGCGTACTTGTTAAATTAACAAACATGTGCATGATTGTAGGGAAATGAATGAGAATCACTTCCTCTCTGGATAAAGCGTGTCCTTCATGCCCCCTTTTTGTTGTGTGGCACTGGCACTGTGACTAAAGACCACAATACACATCCCAGAATACTCCGTGGACCCCCATGTGTCTGCACATTCATGTGGGGCCTCACACTGTCACAGAAAATGTTCTGAACTCTCTCCAGCGCCCAGACAACCTGCCTCATGGATCATCATCAGAATTGTAAATGGAGTTCATTTTCCTTTCTAGAAAATAGTCCATTTCTCCTACATACTGCTTGATAAATGAGAAGACGAATTAATAGCAAGGGCATTAACTGGAAATTGAGACTTAAACTCACTTAAACCCATTTGTTTTTCTTCCTCACCAGAATATAAGCTCCCTAGGGTCCAGAATATTTAATTCACTGCTTTATCCTTAGGACCCAGAAGCGTTCTTGGTACTTTAGTAGGCTCTCAATTAGAATTTAATGAATGAATGAGTTTTTCAAGAATTTCTCCTCCCCCTCAACCGCAAATGCAATCTCCAAATGTTGTAACTTATCTTTTTTCGTATGTTTACACCTGCCCTCCACCTCCATCTCCTCTGCTCCTGCCTTAATCTGGGGCCCTCTGCCCCTGCTGCCGAGATGTCTGTCGTGTTCTAGACTTCCCCAACCCTTCTGCATGCTGCTGCCGGACGGGCTGTCTCAGACCTTGTCATCCTAACCCCGCCTCCGGCTCTAAGACCTTGTCAATGGAGGATGGACTCCTTATCGTGTGACACAGCGGCATTGGTGATCATCATGTCCTGTCCTTGACCCTTCAGCTTTATGCCGCACCTTCCTCCTCTTCCTTCCCTCCATCTCAGTGAGGCTGCGATGCCCAAAGTCAGGCTAGTGCTTAGTGTCCCTGTGCCGTCACTGAGGCCTCCCGCATAAGAAACCACCCCCAAGATGTCGTGACTCAAAACAACAACAGCCATTTACTATTATTAGTGCTATTATTGGTGGGCTCAGCCAGGCAATTCTGGTTTGTGTCCTGGGGTTGGGGTCCTCTCCAGGGTTTCATGTGTTTGGCAAGTACTAGGGACTGTGGGCTGGGAGCTTAGCCAGCAGTGTATCGACGGAAAAGAGGCAACGTACCCAACCTGACCAGCTCAGCGGACGCCAGCATGGTGGGCCCCACAAACTCAAAGCCCAAAATTAACCACATAGGATGGTCTGAACACAAACATTGCCAACTCAAAGCAGGTCATGGTGGGTAGCCACGTCCTCGACTTGTAGCTTCCTTGACAAAGGTCCATGTTTACCTTAAGTGAGCCCCTCCACTGTCCCTTTTGCAGCTGAGATAACATGTCAGTCATCCCTTTCTCCAGATGCCTCAGGGCGTAGCCCACCACTCCAGAGTCCACAGAACCACAGAAGCCCTTGCTGTTTCTTGTTCCCTGCATGCCACCTCTGTGTGCTGCAAAATGGTCGTTATTAACCATGCTGTGTGCACCGGTGTATAAGCGTGTGCCTCTCCATTCTACTCTGCATCCCGTCCCAGAGATTTCCGAGCTTCGCCTTGTCCCGCCTCCTTCATCTACCACTAATGGATTTCCTGCGACCCGCCCACGTCGCCGCCTTCGATTCTAATGTAAAATAAGCTGCAAAACTGCCGTTCTGCCGTTCTCCAGAGCGTTGTCTCGGCCCGTTGAGATTTTGCTTCCGGGCAATCGTGGTCAGCCTGGCTCGAATAAACTCACGGAAATTCTCTACGCGTTTGGAGGTTCCTTACGTTGACAGCTGCGGGCCCTGTTTCCTCTCCACGTGGCCACTCTGTGTGGCCTGGGCTTTCTTATAACATGAGGCCATTTCAAAGTGGAGCCCAAGCAGCCATCGAGACTCCCGTCATCCCTGATCCCGCGCCCTAAGGCAGAAGGACGCCCACCACTCGGTAGGCCCACTCTCCCCCTTGGGCCAAGCTGCCATAGGCGGAGCCATGTCCAACGGGAGCCCAAGCAGCCGTTCCGGAGCTGCCCTGCGCGTCTCGCTCCTGGAACATTAGGGTGTTGGATCGGCACCAAACCAACCACCTTTGGCCTGAGCCAGAGCAGCCTGTCTCCCAAACAACTTCGTAAAGCCGGCAGGAAACACAGGTCCTGACCCAAAGAACTGAGGAGGGCGGCCACCCCTTAGCAACAGTGACCAGCACGTGCAGCTACACAAGCAACCCAGCCCCTAACACCAGCGCAAACGCCGTTCTCCCAGTCATGCGATTGTGTCCCTTCCCCGTGCACAGCCCTGCCTGGACCTCAAACTGGGCCGCAGGCTGGGTTTCTGCCGGATTCTGTGCCCGCCAGATTGCAGCTCCGTGATCTCAGATAAACGCTGCGGCCTCTCATCCCGGCTTTTAGTTTTTAGGTGAACAGCCGGTGGGATTCTCTCTGGACATCCACGCATATTTAAATGACTCACACTCGTGCCTCTCGCCTGAACACTTCGGGACCTCAGTCATGATTTTATTCCCCCCCACCCCGTGCCTAGGAAGGTGCCAGGTACAAGGAAGGCCCTTAAAAACACGCATGAAATGAAAACAATCTGTTTGCTTTTTGAAGATGAAAATAACCAGAAATGTACTTCACATGATCGATATTTGAAAAAAGGTCAAAAGGCGATGCTGACGGGGGGCTTCGGAAGCTCATATCCGAGACACACACACCTGGGTGACCCTACAAGTGGGAGGGATTTCAGAGGATCCTGGAAATATTCAAGAAAAAAGAGAAGAAACGTACCCCAATGTCAGGAGGTACCGTATTTTGCCGTTATAATGCACATCCGTGATTTTTGCCCAAACTTTTAGGGAAAAAAAAATCTTTCATTTTAATTTTTTAATTCAAGTTTTTGTTTATATTTATGTACTTGTGTTTTGTATTATAAAGAAATTTTAGCATTTATTTTTAACATATTATGGTCCCATAAATTTTATGTAACAAATAATTACAAAACACAAGGTGTAAGAAATTTTATGTATACAATTTTTTTATATAAAAAAACAATTATTCCAGGGTATTATTTTGCATACAGATATCGTTATTGATTTCTAACAAGAGTTACACTCTGAACTCATAAACATCAATAAAAGAATTAAAAACATTTATATAGATACAGAATTAGTACTCCCCATATTAATCCACCTCCTTATTTTTTTCTTACAATTTTGGACAAGAACGTGTACACTATACACGGCGAAATGCGGTATTTTAAACTCATTTGGAGAGGTCAACGGCCAGAGACGTCCTGGAACCTTCTGCTGAAGGAAAGAGACGGTTTGAAAGTTGTCGAGCATTTCGACTGCTCCTGGCTGGAAATGCCTGGGGAGGTGGAATAGCTTCAGGGCTTCCTTTCTCCCCTCTGCGGCCCCCCACAGTTTGTGGTGAGTGCCCACAGGCACCCACAGACATAGTGGGCAGCTCCCGCTGGCACCAGGTCTCGGAATTACCCCCAAAGTTTACCGACTCATCAAGTGCACACTAAATTTAAAAAACGTTTAGCCAGGAGTGATAAGAAAATGTAAACTGCTTCTCTGTTCAGATTTAATTTTCCAAGTAATAAAGTTTCTAATATTAACAAAGGTGGCGGAGCTCCTAAATTATTTCTTAAATCTTTTTTAATTTCTTTGACTATCTGATTCCAATGATTCATCAGGAGAGGCCACTGGAATAGCAGGTGACTTCAATTGTTCCATCAGCATTACAAAGCCAACGTTTCCTGGATTCAGTCCTTTCGGATTTAATTTTCTAATTGGCTTTTAAAAGAGAAGCAGAAAGGTTAAAAGCTGCTGCCGTCTACAATTCAAGTATTTTTAAAACTCTTCTGCCAAACCGCACGCTTAATTTCAAAATTAAACAAAGCAATCTGTACAGAGCATGTCAATAAGTATCTATAATAATAAAACCTGTCTGTAGATCACCCAAACTGGGACTTAGGACAATCTTGCTCTGATCTTCTCCTTTTTAAATTGAACGCTTTGTGGGCAAAGTGTCTTCATAAGCCCAGTTCTAAGGCTTGTTTCCTGCTATTGGCGAGGTGTGGAGCAGCAACTTTATGTACAGGCTCCGGCAGAAGTAACGCCCGGACTGAGTTCTGATTTTATTACAAAATCATAACCCTACGTGCCTGTGGTTACACAAACAACGCCCCCTTTTCTACGAGCTGGTAATCTGCACCAAGTCTTTTATTACAAAATCATAAGCATGTCTTTTATTACAAAATCATAACCATTGCCCCTGTCTCAAACATTTTATCACCTGCAAAGCAGATCCCAGACCCATTAAGCCATGACTTTTCATTTAAGTGTCCCCCAGCCCCGAAAACCACTAATCTGCTTCCTGTCTCCAGGGATTTGCTTATTCTGGCTATTTCGTATCAATGGAACCACACAATATGTGACCTTTTCTATCTGGCTTTGTTCACTTACTATAATGTTTTTGACATTCATCTGCCTTGGAGCATGTATAACTACTTTAATACTTTATGTGAATGGTATTTCATTCTATGACATTCGACGTTGTTTAACCATTCATCCACTGATGCACACGTGGGTTGTGTCCACCTTTTGACGATTGTAAATCTTGCTGATATGAACATTTGTGTACAAGCATTTGTTAGAATACCTGTTTTTAATTAAGTATTTTGTATACCTTAGAGTGTATTTCTGGGCCTCAGAGTAATTCTACTTTTAACTTTTTGAGAAACATTCATATTTTTGTTTCAATTTTTGAAATGTATGTATAAAATTAGGTTCTAAATGGATGGTTTGCCGATTGTCAATTTCACAAAATTATTTATTGAATAATTTATTACTTATGTCATGAACCTGTGGTTCTGTTGTTTTGCCTGAATCTTCTTCTAGAATCAGATACTTAAAAAAGTGACTCTCGCTCTGAAGATTTTAAATATCTATTAAAGAAAGACCACCATCCTCATTTCTTCTTTTCAAGATTTTCTTGGCTAGTGTTGCCTTTGAGTTTTTCAGATTAAATTTAGAATTACTTCTGTCAAGTTAAAATTTTTTTCATTACTTCTTTAATTGAAATTGTATTGAAGCCATATATGTTATTTTGAAAGAAAATGGAGATCATATCCTGTTCAGGTAGCATGTCTCTTCATTCAGTCATGTTTTCAGCGGGCTCTTTCTGTGAACTTTATAGTTTCATTTTTAGGGGAGAGAAAAACACTTCCTTTACCCTCCTGGGACCCTGAAATCACACTGATAAAAGGAAAAAAAGACAGATTAACAAGGGAAGGAACAATTTGGGTTGTATATGACGACGGGGATGGGACTCCAAGAGTCTAAGGCATACATATGATGTTAAACAGAGGGAAAGGATTTGGGGTTTCTGGGTAAGGGACGTGAGTTACAGAAAGGGGGTCAGGAAGTGGGCGGTAATTGAAGACGGGATTCTGCAGGTCAGAGTCTCTCAGGCGCCGAGACTCATCTCTGGAGACACTTTCTTCCGGTTATGGGGATACCTTTACAAGTGGATTTTTCTTCTTTTTAATAAAAGGAACACTTATACTCTATTTTTAGGGATTTAGGGACAGATTTTTCTGACTTTGCTAGCTTTCAATGGTCTTTAGCTCAAAATAGTCCATATGCCAAAAAGGCATATTTGGGGGTGGCATATTCTAGGAACCTTCACATTCATACCAGTGTTGTGTATTCCTTGGTAAGATGCTATTTTGTCTTATGCCTAACATTTTCTTCCTGTATTAATTTGGAGACATTTTTACGTTTTTAATCTCACTATTTTAGCTTCTAATATATTTTCAGTTGACCTGGTAGTTTCTCTATAAAGTACTTCCGAGTCAATAGACTTTAGTTTATTTTTATATCCCGAGCACCTATAGAAAAGTCTGTAAGCTTAACATGCATTTTTGAATGAAAACAGAGATTTTGTGTAATAATTATAGTAGGCATTCTTGCTTAATTCAGATTTTAATAGAAATGCTCGTAGTGGTTTACCATTAAGTATGATACCACTTTTTGGTTTGAGATAGGTATTCATCAGTTGTAGAAAAATTCTCTTCTAGTGTAAGTGTTAGAGACCGTAACACTAAGAATGGGAGTAAATTTTTGCCAAATGCCTATTCGGAATGTACTGAGATTATCCTATACTATTACTTACTTATTGTGACTTTTCCATGGTCCATTAACAAATTCCCTGTACAAGTTATACTTGATGATGTTGAATGACTATGGTAATGTACAGTCAAATCTAATTCACTTTATTTGGAATATTTATGTCAAGTTTCAAAATTTGTTTGGTGAGTGTGAAGGTCCAATGTGCTTGCTGCTGACCTTACTGTCGAACCCACTTGCTCACAGGATGTGGCCTATGTGTTTCTGCAAAGAGTGAACTGATAGCAGAAAGGATAGTATTAGCACAGCCCCTAAGGAAAAGGAGCTCTTGTATTTCACATTGGAAATGAATTCTCATTTTCTTCAAATTCTCAGACGCTACAAACTGGCGTTAGCTACTATGACGTCTGATACCTCTTGTTAGGTCAAAGCACTTTCACCAAGCCCCAATGGCCTGCACATTTTGCTTCTCTTTTCCATGGCTGTTTCCTTGAAGGAGACAAAAGATATCATAAAACTTGCATTTTTTCCATTTCATGTTGTTTATTTGAGGTAGGTCCAGCACCATCATTATTTGCATTTTTTTTTTTTTTTTTTTTGGAATAGGAGTCGAAACCCACTCATTAGAAGTCAGAATAACTGATTGATTAAAGAGGAGTAAACAATTCACATGCAGAGCACAACCACATAAGTTAACCTGCGAGTAGTGCTACCTGACTCACTGTTAAACCACCTGGTATCCTACCACCACAAGCATCGTGCCAAGAATGCATAGATAAGGAGGTTCCCTGGCAGTGTAGTGGCTAGGCGTCAGTGCTCTCAATGCTATGGCCTGGTTTCGATTCCCAGCCAGGGAACCACCCAAAAAAATGAAAAAGAATGCATAGATAGTACCCAGCATGTACCGTGCAGTCTACCCATGCAATCCCTGCTGCCTCAGAATACAGAACAGTGTTCAGGGCACGGGAAAATTATGTAGTAACTTTCAAAAAATGTTTTTGCTATAGGCTGAATGTTTGTGTCCCAACTCCCAGTGCACCATAGCCCCTCAAATGAAATCCCATATTGAAATGCCCAAGGTGATGGTATTGGGAGGTGTGGCCTTTGCAAGGTCCTTATGTCCTGATGGTAGACCCCATATGAATGGGATCAGTGCTCTTATAAAAGAGACCCCATAGAGCTCACTCTCTCCTTCCATCATTTCAGGACTAAGATCTCTTCAAACACAGTATTGTGATTCATCAGTGCTACCTGAGATAGCATTAAGCTGAATATGCATGTTTCAGAACCCACCCTAAAGACAAACAGAAGAGATTATTTTTAATATGGTGCCAATGTGAGTTATAGAAAGTATTATGACTTCTCTGTAGATAATGTAAAATTGACCATAAGCTAGGTCCATTTTTGTATGATCATAGTGGATTTGGAAGAAGATAAAATAATGTTTGGGTTACTAAACTGAATTTTTTCAGCCACACTATGGATGGGTTGGGGAAACATTTCTATTATTCTCAGGCTGTCAGGATCTGCCTAAGCAAGTTGACCTGACCAAAAGTTACTGCCACATCCACTAGATCTGGTTGGTATCCACAGTGCCTGGCATATTCTTGGTGTTCAATAAATATTTGTGGACTAACCAGATGAATGGATTTATTTTTGTACCAAAAGATGTAGCTGATTATGTTTAAATAGACATAAAGAAAGAGACCGATATTTTCTGCCCATTTGTGGAATGATATAGTCTTTAAAATAAAGAACGAAGGAAAAAATGTCATAGACACTGATGTCTATGAAACTATTTAAAATAAAATACCATGGCCAGGGACCCTCATAGGAATAGCCCCAAAAGTTATACGATCAAGGTTTATGTTAGTAAATTCCCTTCCCTTCATATCTTATTACCTGAGAGGGGATAGGAGCAGTGCCAGGGAGGGGGGCATGGAAATTCAAAATGAGCTTCAGGGAAGAGCAATAAAAATGATGAACAGGTTGGATATATGATTATGAGGAAAGACTGAGGGAGTCAGGACTTCAGGTAGGTGAAAGGAGAATGAGGAAAACTTCATTTTTTCCTTCAAGGATGTGAAAGGTTCTAATGAGGAAGGTGCTGACCAACGGTTCTTTACTATCGCAGAGGACAGAAGCAATAAAAATAGGGATACTTTATAAAGAAGCAATAGAACTTTATGGTGAGGTCTATTACATACTATGCTCCATTACCAAAACAGGGGGCCAGGGTAGGATAGGTCGGTGGTTCTCAAGTGTTGCTAATAGACAAGCATCAGCTGAAAACTGGTTAGAAACAATTTTTGAATCCTGCCCAGACGTACTGGAACTCTGGGGTTGGGGCTCAGCAATAGTGTCCCCCCAAAAAATGCATACACACTTTAACAGCTGATAGCTCACATAATTTTCTCTCCCATTTAGGTTGAAACAATTTGAAATCTGGTGAAGGCCAAATACCCTTCGTATTTGCCAGACCTCATGCCACTAGACTTTTGTTCATGGGAATATGTAAAAGATAATGTTAATGGTACAAAACCAGCAACAGCCGACGAATTGAAAGCAGCCATTGAATAAGAACGCGCACAAATACTGAATGAAAGGACTCTCGATGTTTGCAATTCCGCTGCTTTGCGTGGCCAGCAGTGCCTGGATCAGGACGGTCATCAGTTTGAAAACAAGCATTGACAAAAAAAAATTATTCATTTCTGTAGACTCTCTTGAATTTTGAAGATAAACTGTATGTTAATAAACACTGACATTATAATCATTCAAATTGTGCTTACATTTTGGGGGGGCACCCTGGAGGTCTGTTGACAAGTCATTCAGTTGGTTCTGATGGACATTAGTTTTGAGAATTCCTGGGATAGATAAGTTCTTGTGGATACTTAGTTTCCAGATAATTTAAGAAGCAACGGTCTTGAAGAAATAAAGACTTTAAGCCTCCTCTAGCTTAATATTGTCTGTCCTTTGTCAAAAAGACATTTCCATCGATGGAGTTTGTATCCATCAGTGCTATAAACCTGGAGGAATAAAATCTGTCTACCTTGAAAGATAACGTTTGTGGCTATATTGAGATATAGTTCATAATCAGCAATAGTAAAAACTGCCCCAAAGTAAAAGAAAATCCCTTTTGTTCCAGAAGTTACTGAAGATAATATTTCACAAGTTAAAAAGTAAAACTAAACCACCAGCCCCATGTCACAATTTTCAGGACCCAGTGCGAGAGGAGGACACACAGAGTGATGACTGTATTGGGGCCGTTCTTAGGAAGTGGGGTTAATGAAGACACACGGGCACGGACGGCAGTAGTGGGAGAAAGCTGCTGTAAAGTAGGCTCTCCCACCCTGCTCTGAAGATTGGAAGGGCCTCCGCCACACGCTTCTGGAGAAAGACACGGCAACGTGGTTTGACAATCTTAAAAATGTTCTACCTCGTTGACTGACTAGTTTAACTTTCTGGAGTTTGACCTAAGGAAATAATCAGAGGTGTGGTCTATGATAGAAGGTTAGTTGCATCTTATTTGTAGTAGTGGAAACATTTTAAAGCAATCCTTAATTGCTTGCAGATTTTGTCCTGTAAATATCATCAGCAAAATAAAAGCGCTCAGCATAGAAAGGGGGTATGTCAAAGGATAAGTATTCGTATGTCATTTGTAGTGAAAATGAAGACAAAAATAAAAACTTAGGAGCAATGTGGATGCCCAATCATTAAGGGAATGGTTAAACTCTGGTAATCTATGCAGAGTATATTATGCTGACATTAAAAAAAGATGAATGAAATTTAAATCACTGGCATGGAGGAATTCCCATGATGCAGTCATTGTTAAGTGATAAAAGCAAGATGAAGAGAAGAATACGTGTTTTCATTAAAAACAATGACAACACCCCCATATATGTGTACATGTTTGTTTACGATTATATTAGAATATGTGAGTATGGAAGCAAGCCAAAATTTGTGTTAAAAAATATGGCTCTGATACAACAAACATGTATAATAAGGTCCTGTTTATGTAAAATTATACAAATTTATGTATATTTATTTGTAGCAAGATATTTAAAAGTTAGTTTGCTTACAATGGTTCTCTGAGTTGTAGGATTTAAGGTGATTTTTTTTTTTTTGCTTTATTTCTTATTTTGCATATTGCTCGATTTCTTTGTATAATGAGCACACCAAACAAAACAACTTTTTTGGTAAAAAAAAAAAAAAAAAAAGATCCCACCAGTAGGAGTATAAAATTGAACAGAACTGGGGGTTCCCTGGTGGTGTAGTGGCCGGGCTTCGGCACTCTCAATGCCGCAGCCTGGGTTCGATTCCCAGCCAGGAAACCCCCCCCCCGCAAAAAAAAAAAATGAACAGAACCTACAAGCCTTCATCATGTAGGAACTCGGACGCTGAGGAAAAGTTATGTAAAAGGCCACACATAGGGCTTTCCGAGAGAGGCAGAGGGCAGGTTGACTGGAAAGGCAGGCGATGCCCAGGCGAGACGGTGCAGGAGGCAGCAGTTAGCACGCAGCGTGGAGTCGGTGGGTGGGAAGAGACGGGTTCTTACAGTCCAGAATCGTTTGTCCTCTGAGAAGAAGGAGCCCACGGGTCTGAGACACTGCAGCAGCTCTGCCGGCGGCCGGGGAAGGTAGGAGACGGCGTGTTTTCAGGGAGCTTCCCCGTCGAATCCCAGCACAAAAGTCATGTGTCCCCGCTGGCTAGGCTGGGCACCTTTTGAAACAGGACAGAAAACGACGGTCCTGGCCCGTTTCCAGGGGTATGTCTGGTTGGCCTACTGACACCTTGAATGTAGCCCTGGGGTACCAGACTGACCACACGTCCCGTTTGACAGCACCCTTGCTTCCTGCCCCGCTGAAATCGGGACGTCTGGTCAGCCCACTTCTGACTCAGTTTCCATCGACACTCTCCGCTCCGCCCTGCTCATTCTTTCGGACAAGTGAGGCGGGAGGACCGAGGGCAGGAGAGGGAGGAAAGGGAATCCCTGGCTCCTGAATCGCCCCCTTCCTCCTGCCCTGAGAAGGGAGACCCAAAGGAGCCCATAACGGACTTCCTTTCTAACCCATACCACCGTTTCTGGTCTCTCATCTGCTGTCGCTACGCTGTCTGCCGTCACCCGTAGCATTCTCTAGCAGTCCGGTATGACATCACAGGATGTAACGCTTAGGGTAAGCCAACGCCCAGGGATTAATTTAGAGAAAGCACAATCCAGAAGTGGTCAGATAGCGTGCTAATTGGGGGTGGCTGAGGGGTCAGATAGCCTTCTAGCTGGAAGGGCTGCCATTGCAGAGGTAGCTGTCACAGGTCCTCCTGTTATCCGTGTCTCCATCAACAACCGATTACTTCTAATTAGCATATTTTGTCAGAAATGGGTTTCTATTTACACAGAATGGCGCCTGTTGCTTCATGTAGGGACTATTAGAAACAAGCTGTCACTGGTGACAGTGAAGTATTCAGTATCCATAGAATGTTTAATAAATGGCTTGAATAGGGTGTGAGAATCCAGCAAAGCTGGTGACTACACCCTTAGGGACTACAATTAAAAGGTCTGGTTTGTGGCCATGAAGGCTAGATTCTGTCAGGTCGTCACAGTGACACAATCTTCCCTCTGGAAACTTGGCATTGTCCCAGAAGGAGGCTTTCGTGCAAGATCAGTGGCAAAAGCACCTGGAAGGAAGGAGAGTAGAGGCCTTCTCCAGTCTGCAGAGGTCACATGAATTGTTTTTGTTTGTTTGTTTGTGTTTTTAGCACGCACTTGCTTTGCTAACAACATTTTACTTCGTAAACATCTATAGGTCTGAGGCTTGCTTTGAGCATAACCTGCATTAAAGACACAGCTTTCTCCACTCGCAGCGTCGCTGGGGGCTCCCACAATCTGAAGAGGTCCTAAGCATGGCGCAGGCAGTCCACAGGCCGGGGCAGCTCCGGGCCGCGTCTCCCTCCCGCCTGGGCTGGCAGCCCTCCCTCATCGGCTTTACGCACCGGCACCTCGCACGGGGGCGGCGGAGGTCACGTGTGCAAATAACCGGACGCGCGGCCTGAGCCCGGGCACTGAGCCAGCCTTTGGGTTCTTGTCCACCTTCCTGCTGCAGGCCCTCCTATGCTGCCCAGAGCACAACCCACAGCTCCAGTGGGTCCCGACGGGGAAGGGGGCCTCTTTCCAGGCCGAGGTAAGGATTTCATTCCGGGGAAAGAGCCCATCGTGGTCCCATGCGTACCAAACTCCTCTCGGTGTGGTGTGGCTGGCCAGACGAGCGCAAACAGTCCTTAGGACTGCAGTGATGAGACGAGGAGCCCTAGACTCCAACAGCCTACTTCCACGGGCCCTCCACTCAGTGGCATGATTTGGGGCACATTTCATCCTAAAACACGATCATCATAATCAGTACTGACGTACAGGTTTGTTGGGAGGGTGCGAGAAGATGCTCCACGTAAAATACTTAGAAAAGAGCCTGCCAGGCCCGAAGCACACTCTCGGGGACGATTAGCATTTCTCAGCACTGTCATTATGCGTACCAGGACATACAGAGTTGCGAATCGAGGGTCTGGGTAGCAGGTGCTCACTTCTCTAAGTAAGTGTTTTCAACCCGGGAAGAACACGGACTCATCGGGAGTTCAATGCCCCCTGGAGTCTGACTCATACAGCCCACGATCAGCAGCCAGAGTTCCCCTCGGGTGATCCTCAGGACAAGCCAGGTTGGGGACACACTGCTTTAAGTGAATTTAAAAAAAAGAAAAGAAAACAAACAATTTCCAAGTCCCTGCAATCAGCCAGTTTAAAGCTGGATCTGAGGAGGAAGCCCGCCAAGGGCAGTATTTGGTGCCTGCAACCCCCTGGGTAGGGAGAGCCAGTCTTCACCCTTCAGAGCAGCACCCTCAGAGTATGGACCCTGGGCTCTGAAATGTTGGGTTTAAATCTCTTCCCGGAGTGTGACCCCCAGCCTTTCTCAACTTTCATTTCCTTCACCGTAAAATGTAAACAGTAACGGTCCCTTCCCCGTGGGATTCTTGTGGGATTAAATGGCATCATCTTTTATTAACAACAACAAAAATGACAACAAAAAGCATGGTTTCAGTCCAGAGCAAAGGCTCCGTAAGGAACTACAAATCATAATTAGGATTAATCAGAATCAAGAGGTCATGGAAACTCTGAAAGAAGATTCTCAATTTTTCTGGCCTAAAGAATCAACGGACCGAGTTAGCACAACCACAGCTATTGGCAAATGCAAAGGAAGTACGGGCAAGCTCGAGCGGGGGAACCCCACATTCTGTTACAAACTGCACCCAAATCTGTGGCGAATGATGCATTCATGGGACAAACTCCAGCTGAAGATGGACTTGAAGGTGTTGCCCAAGAAGCAGAGTTTTCAGTTTGAGTCCAACCAAATAATGGCTTTTTAAGACAGAAAACTCTACACTCTTCAGAGGAATCAAAAAGAATTCCTTCTGTAAACCTAATATCCACAATGTTGAGGATACAATCCCAAATAACTCAACATTCAAAGAATCAGAAAAAGATGACTGATTCTCACGTGAAACAATGAACTCTGAGGAGAGCAAGACATGAGAATTTGCAGAGATCGGAAAGCAGCTATTTAACATTACTTAAAGACATAAAGAAAAATATGTTTGTGGTGAATAAAAATACAGGAAATCTTGACAGAGAGAATGAAGAACATCTGAACATACTAGAACTGGAAATACAATACCTGGAAATCAAAACCATCACTAAATGGGTTGAACAGTAGCACGTAGATAACAGAGGAGAGTTCGCCAACTTGAAAATAGATGAAGAAAATGTATTAAACTTTCGAAGTGTAAATAGCATCTCTTATTTGAAGTGCTGACTCTTTTTAAAGTTTCTCTCTCTCCCTCTGCACACGCGCGCACACACACGCACACACACACG